>JASPKZ010000446.1:0-197500 GCA_030220185.1 Diploptera punctata | reverse complement strand
AAGTGGGGAAGGAACTTACTGTCTTCCTTAACTACCGCCTACATACAGCTGGTCATGTACATGTGTTAATTTCATCACCGTCTCTTCCTCTTTGCAATCAGTGGCGGCTTCTTCAACACTTTCATCTTACACATGTTATTTTTATAAGAAAAAAAAATAATTAACTGGACATAGGTGTCCATATAGCCTGAAGAGTTGTTTAGTTTGAAATTTTTACACCTAAAATATATCGTAGGCCTATATTTGTTCTATTAACTGATCTCGTTAAAAAAATCGTTACAATTCAAATGATTTTTCAGGAGTTAGTGTTAATTGTGTGGGGCACGCCGTAGCGTAGTGGTTAAGGCACTGCGCTACAAGCCGGAAGGTCGAGGGTTCGAGTCCCGGTGGGGTCAGGATTTTTAAACTGACTCAAACCTTCTGGCGGCACTATGGCTCTGGAGTCGACTCAGCCTCTAACTGAAATGAGTACCAGACGCTTGTTCTGGGGTAAAGGCGGCCGTCACGCAGGGCTGACAACCCGGCTGACATCAAGTGCCGATTGTGAAGAAAAAGTGGGAGCCTTAACCTCCTACTACCCCAAGGGCCTCCTAAGGCCTGTAGTGGGAACACTTTAAAGTGTTAATTGTGTCGACCTCGTTGGTCTAGTGCATTGTTTCCCAACCTGTGGTTCGCGAAGCCCCTTCGAGGTTAGGTCTATTATTGTTTCCTTCATTTCTGCAGCATTGTAATAATAATAATAATAATAATTATTATTATTATTATTATCATCATTATTTTTTTGCAAATGCCCCAGTTTGTTTGTCGACATTCCTGGTGTTCTCCCATGGCATGGCGTACTTATAACCCACTTCTGAGGTTGGGGCGCCTGGAAGGCGGAGTTACATTGCCCCGATGATATGATGGATGATAGTGGTGCGCCAGGAGAGTCCCTAATCCTAAGCTTAATCTAAGATGAATATGAATGATGATGATGATGGCCATATGATTTCGGGGACCGTTTGGACCTTAAAGTTTTCCTGACATTTGTCTTATAGGTGAGGAAAAACCCCGATAAAAACCTCACCCAGAAAAACTGTCCTCCCGACCGGGGATCGAACCCGGGCCCGCTGCGTGACAAGGCAGCACGCTACCTCGAGACCACAGCGGTGGACTTATTATTATTATTATTTTAAAATTAAAGTAACCCTATAACGCCCTTGTTACATATGTGTAACGTCGGGAATTTATCACATTTTTTCCACATTACATTAATATGTACCTCGAATGCCTGATTTACAGTTATGTAACAACGTTAGGAATGCATTTGATTTCGCTACAACTAGGTCTACACGTTGTGTAACTTTTAAGCCGTAACTAGAGTAACTTTAGGTTTTAACCGTTAAGGGTTAAGTTAATAAGGTTATTAAACCTTTTTCTTGGAATTAAATTTTATGCATGTCTACTGTATGTAATATTTAAAAGTCAGTGGTTCACCCAACTCAGATAGTTGTGGAAGGGGTTTCGCAAGATGCGAAAGGTTGCGAACCGCCTTCAGTTCCAAGGGTAGTGGGTTCAAACTCGGCCGGTATCGATGGTTTTTTGGGATGCAAATTCCAAGGATGGAAACAGCAGCTATAATACTTGGAGCCGGAACGAACCAAAAAGTTTTAATCCTTGCAAGAAGAAGAAGAAGATCCAAGGGACAAGTCCTCCGACAGAGACTTTAAGCCATGGGTCCATAGTCTGAAGATTTTCGGGCTCCTAATAGAACCTTAAACCTACATAGTGACATTTAGCAATATTAAATCGATCTTCACCATCCAAGCATTTCTTCAGTTTGCTACTAGATGTCTCCTTGAGGCTATGTATTAACCACATGTCACTCACTAACATCTATAAGGTAATAAGTTTAACTAAATTCGTCTGCTTAAGAAACTGCTCACTGGGGGAGCACCCATGTCCCGAAACAGACGAATGGAGATCAGTCAATCAAGTATAAATTGTACAATTTGTATAATACATGCAAAAAGAATGATATAGACCTACATAGGAAGACCAAAATGGTTTTAGGTAAGTCATGTAATAATTGATAGAAAATAAAATGTGCGATTGGAATATAAACTGATTTTGCATTGGAACATGGACTCTTACTTTAAGGGAGGAAAGGAGATTACAAGCATTTGAGAATAAAGTTCTTAGGAAAATGTTTGTACCAAAGAGAGATGAACAGACAGGTGAATGGAGAAGACTACTTAACAATGAAGTACATGGTCTTTATAGGAAGCCAGATAGGCTATAATAAAAACAGTTAAGTCTCGTAGACTCCGATTGGCAGGACATGTAGCACGAATGGGGAATGAAAGACGTGCATGGAAGCTTCTTGTAGCAAAACCAGAGGGAAAATGCGCAGTTGGTAGACCAAGAATGATGTGGGAGAATAAAATTAACTATGATTTGAGGAAAGTAGATTATACAGGCAATGGATTGGAAAACATAATCTGAGGATAGGGATGTATGGAGAGATCATGTCCTTGCTGTCCACGAACCTACGGTTTCGATAGTGCCAGTGAGATAGTTAGCCTAGTTAGTTAGTTATAAAGGTGATTTTATTTGATATAGTTATATATAGTAGGTTTAGTAGTCTAATTACAAGGACTATTTAACTCATGCCCCAAATGGGAGACAATGATCAATCACGTTTCAATGAATGTTGTTTTACAACCAATGACAGTCGTGTTTCACCTCGTTCTTTATCGATTTCTCTTTATCAGCTCCTGCTTTTGAGATAAAGAAAGCTCCTCCTTTCTAATGTTCTGAACAGGTCAAAGCATTATTTTATATACATTGAATATAGCAAATAATGACAAGATTCCTTGATTTTACTGAGTTGTTTACTAAAAAAATAAATGAATAACCCGTAATGTTGATTATGATGTATAGTTTGATGTGTTTCATTATTTCTCCACTTGGGTGCACTCTTACAATATTGCGATCTTATTTGGCAATAAATAATATGATCAGGCAGCAGTGAATGAACATAACCTCACATTTCTGATTTGTTTTCAAACATCGCCGTTTACATTAAATATATAAATATTTTTAAATAACTATTTTTAAATAATGATTTGTGAGTAAACAGCTTAATTTTATTCGTTAAATAGTCCTAACAAATGCCACTCTTGATTTCTAAATTCTCTAGATAAATTTGGAAATCACTCGTGGCATTACTTATGACTATTTAACTCATGCCCCAAATGGGAGTCAATGACCAATCACGTTTCAATGATTTCTGTTTTACAACCAATCAGAGTCGTGTTTCACGAAATATTTATCAGTGTTATAATTACCATATTAAAGAAAGCTCCTCCTTTTTAATATTCTGAACAGGTCTGGCCATTATTTTGCAGTGACTGAGCCTGTGAGAAATACGGCTACCATATTGTATATATAGTGCATGAATGTCAACACATATATAAAAACATTTGTAGCTATTGATTATACCACCAAAACAAGAAACCACTAATTGCACTATCTTAAATGTATTTTTTTTTTTTTTTTTTTTTTTTTTTTTTTTTTTTTCCAGGTAATAATCCAGAAAAATATAATTGTCATATTTACATCATACGACATCAGAAACGATCAGAAATGTATTAATATACAGTTTGATGTGTTTCATTTTTTCTCCACTAGAGAGCATTCTTACAATATTGCGTTCCTTTGGCAATAAATAGTATGATCTGGTTGCAGTGATAAACAAAGGAAGCAGATGAAGCTCACCTATCGTTTCTCATTTGTTTTCAAACATCGCCGTTTACATTAAATATATAAATATTTTAAAATAACTATAGTTAAATAATGATTTGTAAGTAAACAGCTTAATTTTATTCGTTAAATAGTCCTAACAAATGCCACTCTTGATTTCCAAATTCTCTAGATAAATTGGAAATCACTCGTGGCATTACTTATGACAATTTCTTCAAGTGGAAAACAATTGTCTGAACACGTAATTGCACGCAATTCTTCCGTCAAAAGCTCAACCAACTATGAAGTGACGATAGGAAACTGCAACCCCAGCAACTTGGTCGTGATTCCGTGAGATGCCATTTTTTATATATTTTTTCGTGACTGGGACATTTAATAACGGAACCTTTTCAACTTGGGATCACAAGTTCGTGACCTGAATCTTTTTCGTTGTGAACCGAATCCAACAAATAGTCCCCCCCCTTTATGTTTCAATATGAGTCCTGAATGTACGATTTTCTTCGGAAATAAAGTCTTGGATCCCTTATCGTAGATTTTCGGCATAAAAAGGATCTTGAAGAATAAATAAGAGACACTGAACATAATTTATCGGCCCTTTTATGCCATATTTAAATAACTAACTAACTCACTGGCACTATCGAACCCCTAGGTACATAGCCGCGCGGACATAAGCTCTCCATACATCCCGACCCTGAGCTAATGTTTTCCAATCACTCCCTGTATAATCTACTTCCCTCAAACCATACTTAATGTTATTCTCTCACCTCATTCTCGTTCTACCAAGTGGGCGTTTTCCCTTTGGTTTTCCTACAAGAAGCTTCCATGCACGTCTTTTATTCCCCGTTCGTGCCACATGTCGTGCTCATCGCAAACTACGAGACTTAACAGTTCTCATTATATCTGGCTTCCTATAAAGACCATGGAATTCACTGTTATGCAGTCTTCTCCATTCACCTGTCTGTCCATCTCTCTTTGGTCCAAAAATTTTCCTAAGAACTTTATTCTCAAATACTCGTAATGTCATTTGCTCCCTTAGAGTAAGAGTCCATGTTTCGCATCCATATAATATAACTGGTAGAATAATAGTTATATAGGCCTATATTTTCAGTTTAACATTTTTTGAAAGGAGTTGGGACGTCAAGAGTCTCTGTAATGCATAATAGCACACATTTCCAGAATTGAGCCTATGTTTAATTTCTTTGTGCATCTCATTCCTGTTTGTAATTATTGTTCCTAGGTATTTGAATTCAGCCACTTCCTCAAAATTTCCCTCATTTGTCATTGACTGTCCATTTCCATTATATAATGTATTTCTATCTGTGGCCATATATTTAGTTTTATTGATATTTACTTCCAGTCCTAATTTCTTAGTGTTACTCAGTAGTGTGTGCGTAAAATAGCTACTCTAATAATTAGTATATATAAGACATGTAGTTAGCGTGTCGAATCTCCTAGTCGTTAAAACTGATTTTCTCAATCTAGGGCCGCTATTTATTAATTTGTTCGTCAAGAGGGCGAATGACAAGTGCCAGAACATTAAAATAATAATTATTTTTATGATTACTAGTTATCTTCTTGTCTTGTAAGCCCATGTTTTCCCTTAACAGAGATTAACGGAGATTTAGGCGCTCTCCCCCTACAGGGAAGAATTTGAACCATACTAATTTAGTTACACTTGTTTTCGTATAGATGTAATTTGAGTGGTCCGTGGTCAGCGTTCCGCCTCATACTGACATCAAGGAAATCAATTTAGTAGGCCTACTAGGACGGGAAAATTAGGTAAATTTTGCTTAGATGCCTTTTCATTCAGGCTTAAGGATTTTTTACGAGCCTGAAAATCTTCAGGCTCGGGACCCACGGCTGAAAGTCCCTCCCGGAGGACTTGCTCCTTGGATTTTTCGATTCTAAAAAAAACCATCGACCCCGGCCGGGTTTGAACCCGCGACCCTCGGGACCAGAGGCAAGGAGCATAACCACTAGTCCAACGCGGCTGGTTATACGAGATACAGATAATAAAGGCTAAAGGTCAGTGTATCATAAGCCTATGGAATTAATGACATCCCAGTGTATCATAAGCCTATGGAATTAATGACATCCCAGTGTATCATAAGCCTATGGAATTAATGACATCCCAGTGTATCATAAGCCTATGGAATTAATGACATCCCAGTGTATCATAAGCCTATGGAATTAATGACATCCCAGTGTATCATAAGCCTATGGAATTAATGACATCCCAGTGTATCATAAGTCTATGGGATTAATGACATCCCAGTGTATCATAAGGCTATGGAATTAATGGCATCCCAGTGTATTATAAGCCTATGGAATTAATGACATCCCAGTGTATCATAAGCCTATGGAATTAATGACATCCCAGTGTATCATAAGCCTATGGAATTAATGACATGCCAGTGTATCATAAGCCTATGGAATTAATGACATCCCAGTGTATCATAAGCCTATGGAATTAATGACATCCCAGTGTATCATAAGGCTATGGGATTAATGACATCCCAGTGTATCATAAGCCTATGGAATTAATGACATCCCAGTGTATTATAAGCCTATGGAATTAATGACATCCCAGTGTATCATAAGCTTATGGAATTAATGACATCCCAGTGTATCATAAGCCTATGGAATTAATGACATGCCAGTGTATCATAAGCCTATGGAATTAATGGCATCCCAGTGTATCATAAGCCTATGGAATTAATGACATCCCAGTGTATCATAAGGCTATGGGATTAATGACATCCCAGTGTATCATAAGCCTATGGAATTAATGACATCCCAGTGTATCATAAGTCTATGGGATTAATGACATCCCAGTGTATCATAAGGCTATGGAATTAATGACATCCCAGTGTATCATAAGCCTATGGAATTAATGACATCCCAGTGTATCATAAGCCTATGGAATTAATGACATCCCAGTGTATCATAAGCCTATGGAATTAATGACATCCCAGTGTATTATAAGCCTATGGAATTAATGACATCCCAGTGTATCATAAGCTTATGGAATTAATGACATCCCAGTGTATCATAAGCCTATGGAATTAATGACATGCCAGTGTATCATAAGCCTATGGAATTAATGACATCCCAGTGTATCATAAGCCTATGGAATTAATGACATCCCAGTGTATCATAAGGCTATGGGATTAATGACATCCCAGTGTATCATAAGCCTATGGAATTAATGACATCCCAGTGTATCATAAGTCTATGGGATTAATGACATCCCAGTGTATCATAAGGCTATGGAATTAATGACATCCCAGTGTATCATAAGCCTATGGAATTAATGACATCCCAGTGTATCATAAGGCTATGGGATTAATGACATCCCAGTGTATCATAAGGCTATGGGATTAATGACATCCCAGTGTATCATAAGCCTATGGAATTAATGACATGCCAGTGTATCATAAGCCTATGGAATTAATGGCATCCCAGTGTATCATAAGCCTATGGAATTAATGACATCCCAGTGTATCATAAGTCTATGGGATTAATGACATCCCAGTGTATCATAAGCCTATGGAATTAATGGCATCCCAGTGTATTATAAGCCTATGGAATTAATGACATCCCAGTGTATCATAAGCCTATGGAATTAATGACATCCCAGTGTATCATAAGCCTATGGAATTAATGACATCCCAGTGTATCATAAGCCTATGGAATTAATGGCATCCCAGTGTATTATAAGCCTATGGAATTAATGACATCCCAGTGTATCATAAGCCTATGGAATTAATGACATCCCAGTGTATTATAAGCCTATGGAATTAATGACATCCCAGTGTATCATAAGCCTATGGAATTAATGACATCCCAGTGTATTATAAGCCTATGGAATTAATGACATCCCAGTGTATCATAAGCCTATGGAATTAATGACATCCCAGTGTATCATAAGCCTATGGAATTAATGACATCCCAGTGTATCATAAGCCTATGGAATTAATGACATCCCAGTGTATCATAAGCCTATGGAATTAATGGCATCCCAGTGTATTATAAGCCTATGGAATTAATGACATCCCAGTGTATCATAAGCCTATGGAATTAATGACATCCCAGTGTATCATAAGCCTATGGAATTAATGACATCCCAGTGTATCATAAGCCTATGGAATTAATGACATCCCAGTGTATCATAAGGCTATGGGATTAATGACATCCCAGTGTATCATAAGGCTATGGGATTAATGACATCCCAGTGTATCATAAGCCTATGGAATTAATGACATGCCAGTGTATCATAAGCCTATGGAATTAATGACATCCCAGTGTATCATAAGCCTATGGAATTAATGACATCCCAGTGTATCATAAGTCTATGGGATTAATGACATCCCAGTGTATCATAAGGCTATGGAATTAATGGCATCCCAGTGTATCATAAGCCTATGGAATTAATGACATCCCAGTGTATCATAAGCCTATGGAATTAATGACATCCCAGTGTATCATAAGCCTATGGAATTAATGACATCCCAGTGTATCATAAGCCTATGGAATTAATGACATCCCAGTGTATCATAAGCCTATGGAATTAATGACATCCCAGTGTATCATAAGCCTATGGAATTAATGACATCCCAGTGTATCATAAGCCTATGGAATTAATGACATCCCAGTGTATCATAAGCCTATGGAATTAATGACATCCCAGTGTATCATAAGCCTATGGAATTAATGACATGTTTCTCACAATAATTTTAATCAAGTTGTTAGTTACGTTGAAATGACTTTACGACGTCTTCAAAGAATTTCACACGCAGAATCGTTTATAAATGTGTTACTGGAGACTGTGAAGTCACGTTGTATTTCCATAGAAGGTTGCAATTTGAAGTTTACAACATAATCTCCGTTAAATTACTTGCATTCTGTGAACAGGCAACAAACTGTCATTTGAAGTCACGAATCAATTGTGTGAATGCAATTATGAAAACATACTGCCATTAAATGTGTGTCTTATAACCTATTACTTTTTTTGTTAAGTAGCTGTTGTCTTTATGAACATTTAATTAGCATGTAATAATCTACCAACTCTGCAGAAAAAAATGTATTCTCTTACTCTCTAATCTTGTACAATTGCAATCCGTAAATAATAATACTACTACTACTACTAATAATAATAATAATAATCTATCTATCTTCGGGTTTTTACAGCTGCTGCCGTCTTCCCGTGCCAAACCTCCAAAGCCTACGGTCTTTGATTGATTTGGTCTTTTAGCATTTTGTTTTTTTTTCTAATGTGTGGGGAGCTGGCCCACAGCATAAACCCCCAACCTGGAGGACCAGGAAAATTTCTGTCTGGGTTTTCCTCCCATAGCCTTTGAAGATCCCTCTTCACCGCAAGGCAGCGTTTCTCTATTTCCCTTAGAGATAGGGTTGCCTCTTCCGCCAGATCCGCCGTGATGAAGGATTCCTTCTGCGCCGACTCTGCCGTTGAGGTCTTCACCGTAACCCTGGCTAGGGGCCCTTACAGAGTACTATCAGTCGGAGCCAACTGAACCCTGGTTTTTTAACGAGGTTGTTACTCCTCCCCCTCCTCCTTTCTCATCCGGGCTTGGGACCGGCCATGGCGGAGTTTAATAATAATAATAATAATAATAATAATAATAATAATTCTTTATTATGAAAAAGATTCCTGGATTAAGAGAAAATTAAAAGGTGATTTTAGTAAAAAAAATCTCAAAATTGGTTTTTTGTACTTTTATAGTCGGCCGCGGTGGCCTAGTGGTTATGCTCCTTGCCTCTGGTCCCGAGGGTCGCGGGTTCAAACCCGGCCGGGGTCGATGGATTTTTAAGGATGGAAAAATCCAAGGAGCAAGTCCTCCGGGAGGGACTTTAAGCCGTGGGTCCCGAGTCTGAAGATTTTCAGGCTCGTAAAAGATCCTTAACCCATTCACCTCAGAAGACGAGGTACACTCGCTTAATTCTGCTGTTATAAGTTTTGCAATATTTTGTACATACCTTGGCAGAGTAATGTTTTGTTAACATTTATGAGTATTAGAGGAATGTGTTTTGGCTTTCACCCTCAATGCGATCTCAAGTACCGTTATCTTTTGTTTGTTTTGGATGTCTCAAAATAGACAATAATATTTACGGTGTCTTAAATTCGGTTTCTGGGAAAATGTATTGAGTATTTAAACCTGAAGCGAATGGGTTAAGCCTGAATGAAAAGGCCTCTAAGCAAAATTTACCGAACTTTCCCGTCCTAGTACTACCTTGGTTTCCTAGATGTCAGTATGAGGCGGAACGCTGACCACGGACCACTCAAAATGACATCTACACCAAAACAATTGTAACTAAATTAGTATGGTTAAAATTCTTCCCTGTAGAGGGAGCGCGCCTAAATCTCTGTTAAGGGAAACAAGGGCTTACAAGAAGTAGAAATACAGTAAAACATGCTCTAAGAGGAATCGCATGGGACCCTTTTTCTTCCGCATTAGACAGTATTCCGCATTATAAAAAACTAAAACGTATTAATCCATCCATAGTAATTCTGCCCGAAGGCAGGTCCTTCACTGCAATCATAGCATTTTCATACTATGCTTGCAGCTTTACTAGGGAATTGTAGGTGTGGTAGCTTCCCGTTGCTTTCCACACCGGTGAAGGATGATGATGATAATGATAAGGATGATGATGATGGCCATATGATTTTGGGGACCGTTTGGGTCTTAAAGTTTTCTTGACATTCGTCTTACAGGTGAGGAAAAACCCCGATAAAAACCTCACCCAGAAAAACTGCACCGACCGGGGATCGAACCCGGGCCCGCTGCGTGACAAGGCAGCACGCTACCTCGAGACCACAACGGTGGACTTAAGGGTATCAATGAGTGAAAACTGACCAAAATATACATTAATGTTTTATTTTTCTTAAAATTCTCCTAAGCTTCCTGTTCAAGAAAATATATAACTTATCGCTATTTCGCCATTATCAAAGCCTATAGAATTGGTTTAATCACGTGATTACTGTTAGTATTGCGATCATACTCAATATGCAAACGTCATTGTATTACTACTTGCTCTGTGTACTGTACATGCAGTTGACAGATTTTGCCAATTTTGTTTGTTTTCCCGGACCATCTGTGTGTGCGCAGATTTTCCCCTCTCCTCTTACGTTTGAAATGTCAACTATTGCCTGAAAAATTTATGGCATTTTCTGCTCTCTATCTCATATCCTTATTCATAATTCAGTGTAGTGCCATAAGAGGGTTACAATCTTATATCTAGATACAGTATCGCCATCATCCACTTATCGTGTCCTCCTTTCGGAAGGTCGATTCGACATACGCCTCCATCCATCTCTCTCTTCCCATGCTTTGCTTCTTGTTTTGTTCTCCCCAGTCGTATCCTCTCTCTTTATACTTTTCAAGTGCCATTTCTAACAAAATCATCACACTCTTATTCAATTCACAAAAATAGACTGCATTGGACAATCCCAACCTTAAATTGGCTAAACATTAATTTCTCCTCCTGTTATTTAAATGTCCCGGACCGCACAGAAAACAAGATCTTGTAAAAACGCTAAGTTATTGTTGTACTCTTGCTACTACCCGGCGTGCCCAGCTACGCCTAAATAAATTATGTGTTTTTTGCGTTTAGTTGAAAAAGTAAAAGGAAAAATAATTATAAATTTATATCGTTATTACAAATGAGGGAAATTTTGAGTAAGTGGCTGAATTCAAATACCTAGGAACAATAATCACAAATAGGAATGAGATGCACAAAGAAATTAAACATAGGCTCAATTCTGGAAATGCGTGCTATTATGCACTGCAGAGACTCTTGATGTCCCAACTCCTTTCAAAAAACGTTAATATATAAAACTATTATTCTACCAGTTATATTATATGGGTGCGAAACATGGACTCTTACTTTAAGGGAGGAATGGAGATTACAAGTATTTGAGAATACTCTCTTGTTGTTTTGTTATTTAGTGGTCGTTTTATCGTACTACATATTCCCTGGAATTCTGCTATTTTATTAGTTATATCATTATCATAATTAAATGAAATGTCACATCCTAGATAATTGAGATGGTTCACCTGTTCTATGATTTTGTTCCTATTACTATTTTGGATCTGATTTGATTTTTCCCTTGGAATGCCATTACCTTAGTTTTTTCTATGGATATTTTTGAGATTATATTGTTCACATATATTATGTAGTTTAAAAATATTCCTTTGAAGTTCGTCTTCCGTATTTGCTATTATTACCTGGTCATCAGCGTATAATAATGTTTTCAAGTAGTGTGTTTTATCTAATTTTATTACTTTATTTGTTACTTTGTTCCATTTTTTATTATATCATTGATGTATAGGTTAAACAAAACTGGAGAGATACTGCATCCTTGTTTACTCCTTGATTAGTATGAATTTTATTTTTACTTACTCCATTTCTAGTTTTTATAACAAAATTTGTGTTCCAGTAAAAAACTCTTTATAGCTGCTATTAAGTATTTCGGAATTCCTTTTTTCTTTTAAAATTGTCCAAAGTTTTTAGTACAGGATGTATTTGAATGACACAATTTGAATTTGCATGTAGAATGCTGGAGCTCTGGCAAACACTTGATCAGTATTATACTGGATGGTGGTCATCTTCATTGTCCAGCCGTTAGGAAAATTAATGCACTGTTCTACATTGGACAAGGATTCTGTGAGTAGACACTCGTATCCACGCATAAAAACAAAATGGTGCAGGAAATTTCAAATTACCTCGTTCAAATGGTCATCGTTGTGGTTCTGTGATAGTTTTGCTTTTTACTCACTATCTCGTTCATTTATTTTTATTTATTTATTTCTTTCTCCATTTTTTTCTTTTTCTCCTTCCCAGATTTTATCTCGTTTTCGTTTACAATCCCTAACTGATTTAATATAGGCCTAAATATATCAGTATATAATAGTTTAATAAATATCCATCCATCCATCCATGCATAGTAATTCTGCCCGAAAGAAGGTCCTTCACTGCAATCATAGCATTTTCATGCTATGCTTGCAGCTTTACTAGGGAATTATAGGTGTGGTAGCTTCGCGTTGCTTTCCACATTGGTGAAGGATGATGATGATAATGATGATAGCCATATGATTTCGGGGACCGTTTGGGCATTAAAGTTTTCCTGACATTTGTCTTACAGGTGAGGAAAAACCCCGATAAAAACCTCCCCAGAAAAACTGCCCCGACCGGTGATCGAACCCGGGCCCGCTGCGTGATAAGGCAGCACGCTACCTTGAGACCACAGCGGTGGACTTAATAAAGATAATATTAGAAAATAAACCAATAGAACAAGTAGTAAATATAACTTCCTAGGTTGCGAAATATCATACACAGCGGAAACAGATATAAATAACAAAATAAATAAGTTTAATTATATAACAGGAACACTAAAAAGAACTTTGAAAAATAAAGCCAGGAAAGACTCTATAATGAAATTATACAAGACAATGGCAGTGCCTATTATTACTTATGGATCCGAAACATGGACAGTGACAACACGACAATCTGCCAGAATACAAGCTGCTGAAATGAGATTCCTCATATCAATAGCAGGATATCAAAGAACAGACAAAAAAACATAACACAGAAATAAGACAACTAAAAGTAGAGGAATTAAACTCAACAATAGTGAAATACAGAACAAACTGGAAAGAACACTTGGCAAGGACGACTGAGAATAGAATACCAAAAGCAGCATACAACTATTCACCACGAGGATGAAGAAGTTTGGGAAGACCAAGGAAAAGATGGATAGAGCAGCAATTTGGAGCCGGAACAGGCTAGTAAATAAGCCTAAACCGTGAAGAAGAAGAAGAAGAGAAAGAATAGTTTAATGACTAAGAGTTTAAATTCAGACATTAATATTTAAGGGGGGATGATGGGTAAAAAATTGACCATTTGAGATCAAAATTGGCATTTTTTGTTTTTTGTATTAAAAAATAGCCTGTACTCGAATGTATATGTTGGCAAAGTTTTAGAGGCCTATGACACTTCAAAGTGCCCTAAACTGCTGATTAGGCCTGTATGTTACATTTTGTATTTAAACTGCATGCAAATCTTTAAACTTGTTTTTCCACACTTTTATTTTCACTGCATTTTTGTACATTCAAAATTCAATGGATTTCACAAATTTTGTCCTAGAATGTTCAAAATTTTACTGCATGTCCTAAAAACAATGAGTAACAAAGTAGATCGTGGGTTTCATGATTGAAGTAGTATTTTAAGAAATAAAAAATAAAATGGATGCAATTATTATTTTTTTTTTGTAATTCCTCACTTCGTGAGTCGTGAATTTATCGATAATTTGGAAATCACTCGTGGCATTACTTATGACAAGGATACTGTTAAAAGTTACATGCCAAAACTTACCTTGAAATATCTCCCAGATTAGCGTTGTATGTACAAAGAACGTGTCAAAAAATCTGCCATTTTAAACTGCAAGGCACATATGCCCTCATTAGTTTAATTTTAATTGTATTTAATTTTATTGTACTATTAGACAATATTTACATTATTATTCAAATTGATAGACTATTTAAACTCATGCCCCAAATGGGACTCAATGGCCAATCACGTTTCAATGATTTCTGTTTTACAACCAATCAGAGTCGTGTTTCACGAAATATTTATCAGTGTTATAATTACCATATTAAAGAAAGCTCCTCCTTTTTAATATTCTGAACAGGTCTGACCATTATTTTGCAGTGAGTGAGCCTGTGAGAAATACGGCTACCAGATTGTATATATAGTGCATGAATGTCAACACATGCCGCATGCGGGAGTTAATATAAAAACATTTGTAGCAATTGATTATACCACCAAAAAAAGAAACCACTGTTTGCACTTTCTTAATTGTATTTTTTCCCAGGCAACAATCCAGAAAAATATAATTGTCATATTTACATCATACGACATCAGAAATGAATTAATATACAGTTTGGTGTGTTTCATTTTTTTCTCCACTAGAGAGCATACTTACAATATTGCGTTCATTTGGCAATAAATAGTATGATCTGGTTGCAGTGATAAACAAAAGAAGCAGATGAAGCGTACCAATCGTTTCTCATTTGTTTTCAAACATCGCCGTTTACATTAAATATATAAACATTTTAAAATAACAATAGTTAAATAATGATTTGTTAGTAAACAGCTTAATTTTATTCGTTAAATAGTCCTAACAAATGCCACTCTTGATTTTAAAATTCTCTAGATATGTTCACTCCTCACTTCGTGAGTCGTGAATTTATCGATAATTTGTAAATCACTCGTGGCATTACTTATGATAATTAATTGTTTAGTATGACTATTATTGTATTTTTTTTGTATTTATATGTAACATGTGTTTGGCCTGGTGAGTGGAAGAGAAGCCCACAGGCTAAATAGATAAATCTAAATCTAAATGGAATCCAGAATCAAGCAATGGCAGCCCACTTTACTCCCTGCTTGTAAAAGCGAAGTAGAGTGAGGTGGGACTTGGCGCAGACTGCAGATAGGGTTATCCAATCTACCGAGTCACGAGTTGTATTACTTCTCTATAGCTCTGAATGAAAGATTTTAGTGCCTTGCAGTTAAAAACGACAGACAATATTTGGATATGTTCTTGGTATATCACAAGGCTTCTCTGGAAGAAATTTCAAGCTAGATTTAGACATGCGATGGATGGCAGTTCCCTCGTGAGTTATTTTTGTTAGCTGAGTGAAAATCTTTATAACTATTATTTTGTTGACAACCGTAACAGATGTTTAAGTCGCCCGTACAAGAGGAGTGAGGAGAAAAATATCTATGTTTGGTGAAACAGTGGCATATAGGCCTATAACTATCGGATACCAGGAAATTACTTAATCTGTACTTACTTATTAGCTGTCCCGACCCTTGGCCTACCAGATATCTGCTGGCCTCACATTCTAACTAACTACCTAACTAACTCACTGGTACTCTCGAACCCATAGGCTCATGGTCGCGCGGACATAAACTCTCCATAAATCCCTATCCTGAGCTAATGTTTACCAACCATTCCCTGTATAATCTACTTCCCTCAAATCATAGTTAATGTTATTCTCCCACCTCATTCTTGGTCTACCAACTGCGCGTTTTCCCTCTGGTTTTTCTACAAGAAGCTTCCAAGCACGTCTTTCACTCCCCATTCGTGCCACATGTCCTGCCCATCGCAGTCTACGAGACTTATCTGTTCTTATTGTATCTGGCTTCCCATAAGGACCATGTAGTTCACTATTAAGTAGTCTTCTCCATTCTCCTGTCTGTTCATCTCTTTTGGTCCAAAAATTTTCCTAAGAACTTTATTCTCAAATACTTGTAATCTCCTTTCCTCCCTTAAAGTAAGAGTCCATGTTTCGCATCCATACAATATAATATAATAGTAGTTTATATATATATATATATATATATATATTCAGTTTAACGTTTTTTTAAAGGAGTTGGGACATCAAGAATCTTTGTAATGCATAATAACACGCATTTCCAGAATTGAGCCTATGTTTAATTTCTTTGCGCATCTCATTCCCATTTGTGATTATTGTTTCTAGGTATTTGAATTCACGTGTGTTAATGACACAGGAATACGATCAACCATCCAGTATAGGAGTAACATGTGGTCAGCATGTCTGATCCTCCAGCCATTATTGCTGGTTTTCCCAATATATAGCAACTATTTATTGTATTTATACAAATTCCTTACAATGCCGGGTGAGCATCGGACTTATACCATATGGCCGAAATTTCATCATATCCCCCCCATGGGGACTGTAACCAGCGCAACTTTCGTAGATCTATTACTCGACAACGTTACATTTCAATGCGGAAAAACTGTGAATTAAAGAATCTGGAAAGGGTGAGTAGGGGTTGGAGGTAGTAGACTCTTGTCTCAGGGTGCAGTGACACTGTTTATTATCGTCGGTGTTTATTATCGTCAGTCATGTATAGTCAGTTTTTAGTGACAATGTCAAGTACGAAAGTTAGACCCTATATTCACAGTATATACACATTTAAGTCTGACAGAAGTAGTTGAAAATCTGCGCTGATGTAATTTCTACGTACGTCACATTGTCCAGAAACCCATAGGCATACAAACTCCGAATATCTTTCATTAATTTCATCTCCTATTTCAAGTAGGTCTACCACTATATTTTGTCACTGATTACACCACTTGCCCAGTCATTCGCTTGTACCAACGGTGGAAGGAGACATTTTCCCTATCTCCAACACTAGCGCAATTGCTTCTCCTCACCGGCTAAAGAGTTAACGCGGTCGGGCAATACACCAAGACATGATGCCTTAAACCGCTCGGCTATGGCGCGGAACGATTACCCTTCTTAAAATCATAGGTTATGAATGAAATATAACAAAAAAAATCTAGCAAGGTAAATATTTATGAAGTTACATTGGATAGCAATACAATACCAGAATTTCACAGAATGCAATGCATTTTTTAATTGTTAACAAAACACACACGCATATCACTTCAGTTAATTAAACATGTAAGAATTAACGACGAATGTCGAACTGTTTAAAAGACGATTTGTTTATAGTTTGTTCATTTTTAAATTCAGCTTTATCTATCTTTGATTTCGGACTACCAACGTTTGTCAACCATTTCTTCATTTCTTCTATCTTCTCCCGAGATCCTTCTAGTTTTCCAGTTACGGTACCTTTATCAGTGTTCATGCACCAACCACGAAGATTTAGTTCCCTGGCTTTTTGTTCTGTGTATTTACGGAAATAAACTCCTTGCACTTTTCCATAAACTTCGAAATCAACAGACATAAGTTGCGAAGACATGTTGTTGCTACACAAGACTAACAAATGACTGTCGCCATGACAATGCCTGGATCAATAATATCAAGCGCTGCTACCAGATGGCTCTAGGTACTTCATGCTTGATTTGATTCATAGAGAAACTTCGAATAGAGGGAAAACTGAGTACAGTGACATCAAAAAAATTTCGGTCGTTTACGATGAACTACAATGAGCAAACTACAATGGTAGCGCTGTTTCGTAGTAACAGAATATGTAACTAAATAAAACAAATGCAAGGCACACGGCGTGTTCATTCGGGATTATGGGAAATTAATCATTTTGTAAATTTAAATTTTTAACTGCTATCCTTTCGTTCTATGTAGACGGTACTGTAAAAATTATATATTATCGAAAGTTAAAATCATTACTTAGATTTTATTTTACTCTAATTTGTAAGTAAATTCAAGCTTGTTTACGTTTTTAATGTGAATCTATTTTGAAAGATAAACCTACTAGAAGTGATAAATTCTAAGATTTGTTAGGTTAGGAAGAGTGATGTTAGTGTACAGCCATTTCTAATAAACATTTTAAAAATATGACTTTATAATGGACTTCAGATGTACGACATGGCTAAGGTTCTTTAATAAATATTGTATAAAATATGTATGTGAGAATAAGGGGGTAGGTCAATTGTGCATATTTATTAAAAGAGCTCATAATGCACGTTTTTAAATTTTAATAAACGAAAACAAATTAACATGTTTTATTTATTTCCATTCTTCCCTTCTGTTAAAATTAAAGAAAATCTTTAGGTCTGAGAGGCTGGGTATAAATAATTCCACAATTTAAGATTAATTAATACGTTATTTATTCCTATGAAAGTTCAATTTCATGATTATTCACCAGATGGCGTTATATAATTATAATTCATAATTTTACCACCAGGCGGTGCTGAATTTCATATTAGTACCAGAAAAAAATCTAAAAAATTTAGATGTAGTTAGTTGTTCTACACTAGCGCCGCTTATGGCATGTACGCGAAACTTGCCTACTTTCTTCTCTGGTACTCTGTGGTTGTGACAGTCCTTGTGGTGTGATGTGGTCGGTGGAATATCTACCTTCAACTCCGGCGGACCGAGTTCGATTATTCATTTTTCTTTGCGAATGAATAGAAAGGAAAGTTACAACTGATATATAATCATTATTTCATAAAATTAGGTGAGGAGCGAGTTAAAATATACCAAATTAGGGACTACTAGTAAGTATGTTGAATAGGGTACTTTTTTTTCTTAATGTGGACCCTTCTGTTTGAGTGGACCCTGTTAATATCTTCTTAAATTGGTGCTGCCCTCGAAGAGAAAATATTTTAACTTCTTCCCCTCATCAATTTTGACAGGTTCAAGGCCAGTTTCTTTTATTCTTTGTGCGAAGAAGGGTTTATTTGTGATATTTATGAAAATGACCACTTTGAAAGTTTTTCAAACTAAGAATCAATTCTTAATTTCTGCTGTTGAATATTACAAATGTTGAAAAAAACTCCTAAATATATTATATTATGTAGATGCTGTTTTAATATCCTGACGGGTTTGGTTTGATGTTATGTGACATGGTGACTGTATAAAAGAATTAAACATATCAAAGGAATTCGGTTAATGTGGACCCTCCACGAGGACCTGGGTCCACTTTACACGAATACGTATATTTTATCAATGAGGATGCTATCTGTCCGGGTTTCGCATTCGCACTAGAGACTTCTGACTGATATTTCTTTTTTTACTTGGGTGGGTTACCAGCCCAACCGCAAAACCCCCAACCTGGAGGACCAGAGTTTAATTTCGGAGTTGTCTTTCTGCTAGACAGACTACCTTACAAGGCTACAGAGCTCTGTCTGCCCCGAGCATCTGGTTTTATGGCGCCAGAAACTCGCCATTCACCCTCCATCTTCAGTAAAAACAGTCCCACCACGTGAAGGGTTTGGTAGAGAGAGGCTATGTTTTGCGCTGACTATTTGGAGCCTTTTGTAGAGTCTGAGAGCTCATCCTTAGATCCGCCCCAGTCATTCTCGACCCTTTGGGATCTTTGGGACGGCCAAGGAAACGATGGACTTGAGACCGGAACAGGTCGCATTGACCTAATCCTGGAAAGAAAGAAGAAGAAGAAGGATGATATATGTAAAAACCATTCACTTAATTAATTTTACTAAACCCAAAGACCGTCGCTTTTTGTAGTTGAATGACGTGTGAATGTTATATTCAATAATTTTCAAAAAATTAAATAAATATCAACGCTTTTTAATTATGATCAGTCATAAATATTTTCAGATTAATCTGTGTCTGTCTGTATAAATTAATAGAGTAAATTAAATTAAACATAGACTAAAAGCTAAGATGGACTCTAAGATCCACTTTATCGGAATGTGGAGGTTAAAGTGGACCTTTCTTTTAATATAAAAAAAGTTTATAAATTATGAAGATGTTCCCATATTTGAATAAAATAACAATGCTATTTCATAGTTACAACTCTAACGATAATCACTATAGTTAAACAAAATTAAAAGCCCCTAATTAAATGAAGAAAAACAACAAATTCAAAACAGGGGTCCAAATTACCCGACGTTCCTCTACAACTATAAGTGCATTTCGTGGGTTTCAAAGAAAAAATTACTTATCTATTTTTATTTTCCTGTACCCTTTAAATGCGATCCTACAGTTAATTTATTTTTTACTAAAAGTCCAAATTTTTCAATCAATGAACATAATTAGTATAAAGTAGCCTATATTTTTTTTCAAATGTTTCATTATGCATTTAACATTATTATACAAGAAAAGTAGTTACATTGCCAGCTGCATGAACCATGATAATAAACAAATGGCATTATGCTACGAGTAAGAAGAAAGTGTACAGTGCCCTCTCCTTCTCCTATAAAGTTTTCACAACGTACACAGTACCAACCCTAGGTACAACGAGTACAGTTGTGCAGAAGACACAAATCAGTTAAAAGCTCAAAAGGAGAAGAATCTAAAATTGTTGTTAGGCGTTGCATAAGTGTAGATCAGTATCAGAAATATTGAAAGTAATTCTACAGTTCGCAATTTCCTAAGATAAAATAGTTATCATGGAAGTGGCTCGAAGGAAATACTATGTCAATAAAATAAAATTTATTAATTCATCAAGGTGTAGATCCTGTCAGAAGTAAAATTGTACTGGACAATAAAATTTTGGAGCAGGTGAATAATTTTACATATCTAGGATGCAATATCTCATATGAAGAAGAAAAGGATGTAAATGCAAAAATATCTAAATTTTTAAGAATTTTAGGGTTAATAAATTCTATCTTCAAGCCACAGTTAGTCCAAAAGCATTCAAGATTAAAAGTGTATAAAACACTGGCTCTTCCAACTCTTTTGTATGGTAGCGAAGTATGGACGTTGAAACAGAAGGATATACAGAGACTTAGATCTGCTGAAATGAGATACCTTCGCAGGACTGCAGGATACACATTACTAGATCACAAAAAAAATGAAGACATCTTAGAAGAATTACACATGGAATCTTTAGAAAACAAAATTTCTGATTATAAGTCAAGATGGATACAACATGTTCATCGAATGGAAGATCACAGAATACCCAAACAAATGTTAAGATATCAACCTGCAGGAAGAAGAAGACCAGGACGTCCACTCAAAAGACTTTTGGATGGTGTTTCTCTTGAGGCCGAAACAGGTCTACAAATGGCCTAAATTCGTGAATGTACTATGATGATGATGATTAATTCATAAAATTATTCACTGAACGATCATTTTTTTACACTGACTGTATGTTTAAAAGAAGATTCCATTCTTACATATTGTAAACTTGATCCCTTCCTCGTACCGGGTCAATAACCCCTACTAAAAGATTACTGCTTTAAGTTCTCGACACTTTACAACCGTCTGTTCAAATTACCTCCTTGTATTTTATTTTATTTTATTTTTTTTAATTTTACAATTCAATGAAGCCTCTTTAATGGACATCTGAATAAATTCACAAAGTTAATCTTGTAGAAAGCGACCTACACTTTAAATAAGATTAAACGCCTTCTTGGTCAACTATTAGGTCTAACACTTAGATCATCGTCCGAGGACATTTAAAATATCTGTAATTGCTTCGGATTTTGTTTAAAATTGCAACTAAATACAGAGAATCATCACACACAAATTAGTCCTATACGACTAATAGATAGATAGATCATCGGTTGATTAATGTCTTTGACATCGTCCGATTCCTAATAGCCAATTTTGTCGGTCCATCCTATCTCCTGGTTGTAGATGTTTCTCCTTCATATATAAACATATTCCCTGACTCCAGGAGGTTTTAGGTCTTCCTCTGCCTCGTCTTCCCTCAGGTTTCCATTCCAAAACATATTTTGGTAGTCGATCCTCTTCCATTCGCTGGACATGTCCGTACCATCTTAATTGCTGGGTTTTAATATAATCTAAAATAGTGTCTTCAATCTTCATTTTCTCCCTTATAACTGAGTTTCTAATTTTTTCTCTTCTTGAAATTCTTGCTGCCCTTCGTATAAAATCCATTTCCGTTGCCAAAAGGTACTTATTTGTTTTTGTTGTTAATGGCCAAAGTTCTGCTCCATAAGTAATGATGCTTTTAACAATTGTATGATATATATTCATTTTATTTTGATTACTTATATTTTTATCCCACAATATTCCATTGAGGCAAGCAATTGCAAATTTTCCTTTATTATTTATATTTCTTATTTCCTCTTCATAACTCCCATTTTTATTTATTTTAATTCCTAAATATGTGATCTCACTACAAGATTTTATTGTTTCTCCAGACTCCAAAATAAAATTTTGTTGTGGTTCACCAATTGATAAATATTTTGATTTTTTCGTGATCAAATTGAATCCCCATTTTTCATATTCTTCTATTAATTTTCTAGTCATATATTCTAAATCTTCATAATCTTGTGCAATTAACAATTGATCATCTGCAAAATGTAAGTTGTATAAAGTTTTGTTGTTTGAAATAGGAATTCCCAAGCTTGAACATTTTCTCCTCCAATTCTTTAATATTTCATGTACATATATTTTAAACAGAGTCGGTGATAGACAACAACCTTGACGAAGACCTTTATTTATCGTAAAACCATGTGACAATTTACTGCCAATTTTAATTTTAGATATGCAATTGTCATATAAATTTTGTATAGCTTTAATTATTATAGTCTTAATAGGACTAACATAGATATTAAATAATACTGAAAGGTTGGAACACTAACCCTTAAATTCGTAATGTATCCTTTTGGATACATCAGTTGATTTAATTAATTTAATATTTTAAATAAATCAGAAGAAAACGAACAGAAAGAGACCACTTAAATATGTGTATAATTGTTCAATATACCTAATAATAACAGTTACACAAGATTCCGTTTTCATTGCGGTCCGCCACGTTCAAATAACTAACAGAAGAAATTTGTGTTTTGCCAAACTGTACGGATGTGAGGCCTGGAGCATCCTCGCAAAACAGCATAAACGAAGAATACAAATTATACAGAATAAGTGTTTGAAAATAATTTTTCAAGCACCGCGTTTCACAAGGATGACAGACCTACACAACGTAGCGCAACTTCCCCATATTCATGCCATGATAACTGAAAATGTAAGCAAGATGCACAAATTTACATCTTTGCATACAAATTTTATGGTACGCAGTATTGGACGCTTGCCCCAGTGGCGTGCTGTACATAGAAACATATTCATCCGATTTACTCCTCATTAAATCCAGCCAGAGATTTGGCGATGTGCTCTCACCTGGAGTAGCGTGGCTCATTCCACAGTGCTGGATTTCCGACTCTCGGCTTGAAAGCAATGTGGTTTCTGATGTCCTGCTTCAGGTCATCACATCCCTATCTCTGTCCAAATTTAATCACCATTTGCACACAAACGCTAGCGTCGCCAAATAGGCTCGGGTTAAGTGAACTACAACCCCGTAATGATAGCCACTATTAACTTAGCTGCCAAAGAGCCCTAGTGGGTTCTAACGTACGCAGCACACTGGGTGAAGCTAGATTTCGCCTTATCCAGTGTATTGCCAATTTAAGGGTTAAGTAAATGACAATAAAATGAAATATATGTTCAAGCGTATTTGATGGAAATAGACACTTAACAATCATTGAGAGAATTTTAAAGAAGTGTCGGAATTCAAATATCTAGGAATGATTGTTTGAAATAGGAATCACATAGTAAAGAGAATATTTTGAAAACTGGCGAGGAATTTTGGATATTATTGTGAGATTTTATCCATTCCGTGGAGAAGGTGGCAAGTGTAAGGTCTGACATTGTCTTGAGATCAGGTTTTGAACTTGATGGAGCCGTATTTGGATTCAGAATCCACTCGCTAACCATAAAGCATGTCACAAACAGATTTGTCCTTGTAAGGGAACTTCCCCATTGCCGGCTGCTGTGTGAATACAGAACTGATATTATAGCCACTTCTCCACACGTATCCTTTTTTGGTCGCAATGCTTCTCTCTCGTCTGCCTTCTAAGTCCTTATGCAATTGTTTAATATTCCACGGTCTAGTGTCTATCGACTATTGAACGCCCATTCTCGCCATGATTCTTGAATTGTCTAATGTATGAATTAAAGTTTATTTTTTTTTGTATACAGACTAGCTAATACCCGGCGTGCGCGGCTACGCATAAATAAATGAAAATGAATGTGCTTTTATGTTTAGTTGAATAAGTAAAAGAAAAATAATTATGAATTTATATTTTTTATATATTTTAATATATGACTAGAAAATTAATAGAATAATATGAAAAATGGGGATTCAATTTGAACATGAAAAAATCAAAATATTTATCAATTGGTGAACCAGAACAAAATTTAATTTTGGAGTCGGGAGAAACAATAAAATCTTGTAGTGAGATCACATATTTAGGAATTAAAATAAATAAAAATGGGAGTTATGAAGAAGAAATAAGAAATAGAAATATAAATAATAAAGGAAAATTTGCAATTGCTTGCCTCAATGTAATATTGTGGGATAAAAATATAAGTAATAAAAATAAAATGAATATATATCATACAATTGTTAAAAGCATCATTACTTATGGAGCAGAACTTTGGCCATTAACAACAAAAACAAATAAGTATCTTTTGGCAATGGAAATGGATTTTATACGAAGGACAGCAAGAATTTCAAGAAGAGAAAAAATTAAGAACTCAGTTATAAGGAAGAAAATGAAGATTGAAGACACTATTTTAGATTATATTAAAACTCAGCAATTAAGATGGCACGGACATGTCCAGCGAATGGAAGAGGATCGATTACCAAAATGTGTTTTGGAATGGGAACCCGAGGGAAGACGAGGCAGAGGAAGACCTAAAACCTCCTGGAGTCAGGGAATATGTTTATACATGAAGGAGAAACATCTACAACCAGGAGATTGTATGGACCGACAAAACTGGCTATTAGGAATCGGACGATGTCAAAGACATTAATCAACCGATGATCTATCTATCTATATTTTTTAGATACCCCGTGCTGATTACCCGGAGTTGCCCGGGAATCTCACGATCTTCTTGACATAAATGAGCTGAAATAAGAAAATTAATGTGTTTTATGTTTAGTTAAATAAGTAATGAGAAAAATTTATATCGTAATTATATTTGGATACACCGTGCTGATTACCCGGTGTTGCCCGGGAATCTACTTATGTCGATCTTCTTGGCACAAATGAGCTAAAAGACAAAATTCGTTATTGTGAGTTATCCGTGAAAAAATACCCACCATGTGCTGCTATGCTTGCACAGGAATCTACGTACTTGTCTCGATCTTCTTGGTATCAATGAAAGACAAAAATGGTTATTGTGAGTTATCCGTAAGAGATAAACATATGCTGTCGCGGACTTTTTTGTAGAGCTTTTTGAGATATTCAATTCTGTGTACATTAATTTTGTGTATTTGTTATGGTTTAGGCAGCGTAAGCCATTTAAGCGTTACTTTTTTCACTACAAAGGGAGATGTTTAAGGGTGTAGGAGTTGAGTATCTCAGCTCTCTTATAGCCTATGTTTATCCCGGGAATCTCCTGAACATTTTGCAAAAAGCCCCATCACACTTGGATCAACGGTATGGCCACGCATAAAGTACGAACAAACAAACATTCATTTTTATATATTAGATACCTGTAGTACCTCCTCACTTGGGGTAAGGGAACCCTCTTGTGGCAGTTACTTAACAAAACTAATATATTACACATCCAAGTTAACTGTTCACGGGCGGAGGGGAAGAGTTTTGGCGCTAGTGTCGCCTATCTACTGAATGTGTGGAAGGGATGTAGGAGAAAACTGTACATCCGATCACGTATTGAAAATTTTCAACTTCAAATGTGGGGGAGAATCTCTAAACACGTGTGAAAGTTCTTAACGTGGTTGTCAAATTAGTCATTTAAGCACGGAACGCTCAAGCGGTCGGATCATTTAAAATCACAGTATTTGTCGTCTCTCTGTTACCAGCCTCACAATAGATCAGAAGTGGCAACATGTAATGAGAAGGGCAAGGAAGGGACAGCTCATTCCTAAACGTAACCCCAAAAGTAACAGGGTTGTCAAGTTAGTCATTCTGTCACTGACCGCGCAGAACGACGGATCATTAAAATACATAGTATTTGTCAGCTCTCTACCTGCCAATCAAACAACATAATACAAAGGACAGGAAGTGGCAACATAGTAAGGAATAGAAAGAGAAAGACAGTTTGTTAGTTAACATATTTTCCGCCTGCACAAAACACTTGGATGGGTAATAGTTACGGTTACTTCCCTACATATGTCAGCAAATAACAAGTGGTTAGCTCATAACCTTAAATATACGTCAAGTAGGCAACTAAGATAGTCTATTACGTGGAGGAAAATTACGATAAAAATTTGCTTAGAGACTCTTATTTAATCTCGAAAGTTCATTTAAGAGTCCTAAAATATTTCAGACTCGAGACCCACGGATTATAGTCCCTCCCGGAGGACTTATCCTCTAGATTTTTTCTTCTTCTTGTAAGCCCGTGTTTCCCTTAGCAGAGATTTAGGCGCTCTCCCCCTACAGGGAAGAATTTGGACCATACTAATTTAGTTACACTTGTTTTCGTATAGATTTCATTTGAGTGGTCCGTGGTCAGCGTTCCGCCTCATACTGATATCTAGGAAACCAAGGTAGTACTAAAAACTCCTGGCGCGACAGGCCTAGAGGGCCCTTAGCCTACCAGCCGGCTGCTGGCCTCACATCCACATGTGTTAATCACAGAGGTAGATAATCATCAGCCAGTGTTGGGGTGACATGTGGTCAGAATGTCGGATCCCTCAGCCGTTGTAGCTGGTTTTCTCAACCTGGAGCCGCTACTTATTGTAGCTACCCAAATGCCTCACGATGCTGGGTGGGCACCGGTCCCATACTGGCCGAAATTCCATGAGGAAATTTCTCCCCCATGGAGACTCGAACCAGCGCAAGTCCCGTAGCTCTGCGCCAAGGCTTCCTGCCTTAACCGCTCGGCTACGGCGCGGACTAGGACGGGAAAATTCGGTAAATTTTGCTTAGAGGCCTTTTCATTCAGGCTTAAGGATCATTTACAAGCCTGAAAATCTTCAGACTCGGGACCCACGGCTTAAAGTCCCTCCCGGAGGACTTGCTCCATGGATTTTTCCGGACCCGCTGCGTGACAAGGCAGCACTCTATCTCGAGACCACAGCGGTGGACATTTATTAAACATTTTGCTTGGAATTAAATTTTATGCATGTTTACTGAATGTATATTTAAAAGTCAGTGGTTCACCCAACTCAGATCGTTGTAGAAGGGGTTCGCGAGTCGAAAAATGTTGGGAACCGTTGGCCTGGATTGTGTTACACTTTTGAATAAGAAATGTATTATTTGTGCACCTATAAAGAATTCTCATGAAAACAGAAAATATACAAAGGAAAGAAACATAAAAGCAGCTGTTAGCTTGGTCTACAAACACGTGGGAATTGTGGCGAGAGAACTGGATGCTGTGGAACGGAGGCGTGGAAAAGCCACGAGAATGGAATTCCAGGCACTACGGATGTTACTAAGCTGTTCATTGGACCGGTGGACCTGGCCATTAACATAGGAATTACTTGTTTCCATTGACAACTATCTTTTATAACTGGGTTATGCAAATAAGGGCATTTTCTACGATGCATTACTCTACGCCCGGTTTTAAAAACATCAGTTCATATGCTTATGCAATCGATCGTATACACAGGATGTCTATGCTTACGATATTGTACGGAAATATGACAGCCTACACGTAACCTATTTTAAGATTGGTCTTAACCAGGGAATGGCATTGGAACGTTTATCTCATTTCTCCAAGAAGTTTGCCATTAAAATAGAAAAAAATAATTGTTCTTTTCTCATTATTTTCTTAATTAACTCACTGCACTATCGAACCCGTAGATTCATGGCCGCGCGGACATAAGCTCTCCATACATCCATATCCTGAGCTAATGTTTTTCCAATCATTCTCTGTATAATCTACTTCCCTCAAATCATAGTTAATGTTATTCTCCACATCATTCTTGGTCTACCAACTGGGCGTTTTCCCTCTGGTTTTTCTACAAGAGTCCCGCGCCGTAACCGAGTGGTTAAGGCAAGAAGCCTTGGCCAGAGCTACGGGACTTGCGCTGGTTCGACTCTCCATGGGGGAAGAAATTTTTCGCATGATATTTCGGCCAGTATGGGACCGGTGCCACCCAGCATCGTGAGGCATTTAGGTAGCTACAATAAGTAGCGACTCCAGGTTGAGAAAACCAGCTATAACAGCTGGGGCATCCGACATGCTGACCACATGTCACCCCTACACTGGCTTATGATCGTCTACCTATGTGATTAACACATGTGGATGTGATACCAGCAGCCGGATGGTCAGCCAAGGGCCTTCTAGGCCTGTCGCGCTTGAAGTTTTTTTTTTCCTACAAGAAGCTTCCATGTCATCTCTCAGTCCCTATTTGTGCCACATGTCCTGCCCATCGCAGTCTCGAGACTTAGCTGTTCTTATTATATCTGGCTTCCTATAAAGACCATGTAGTTCATTGTTATGTAGTCTTCTACATTCACCTGTCTGTTCATCTCCTTTTGGTCCAGAAGTTTCCTAAGTACTATATTCTCAAATACTCGTAATCCCCTTTCCTCCCTTAAAGTAAGAGTCCATGTTTCGCACCCATATAATATAACTGGTAGAATAATAGTTTTATATATTTTCAGTTTAACGTTTTTTTGAAAGGGGTTGGTGTAATGCATAATAGCACGCATTTTGAGAATTGAGCCTATGTTTAATTTCTTTGTGCATCTCATTCCCATTTGTGATTATTGTTCCTAGGTATTTGAATTCAGCCACTTCCTCAAAACTTCCCTCATCTGTCATTAGCCGTCCATTTCCATTATTTAAAGCATTTCTATGTGTGACCATATATTTAGTTTCATTTATATTTACTTCCAGTCCTAATTTCTTAGTGTTACTCAATAGTGTGTGCGTGTTGGCCTTTAGTATCTCCTCGCTATCGGCCAATACTACTACATCATCATTCACTCGTACGTTGAAAATAAATAAAATGTTTATGTTATAGGCGAATAACTATAAAGACCAGATGGTGTTCGGGGACTCTTTGGGCCTTAAAGTTTTCTAATATTTGTCTTACCAGCTAAGGAAACAAGCTAAAAAATTGCCACCCAGGAAACTAGCCCCGATCGAGATCGGACCCGGTCCTCCTACATCTGAGACAGCGGTTTTACCCTTACGCTAGAGTGGTAAAAGATTCCCATCCTAGTATTAAAACAACTAAACTCAATGGCGAACTAAACCTAGAAAGTCATTGGATGCCAGTCGACTTCTGCCCCCAAATTCTAGGCCTACACATACCAAAGGAATCGAACTTCTTCTTCTTCTTCTTAAACTTAATTTGTGGCATTTTCATCCTGTTTATTTCCAAAATCACTCCTCGGAGGAGGACGTATTGGATGTGCATTCACTGTCTGTCCATCTCTTGGCTGGTCTTCCTCTTGTTCTTCTCCCGTCCATTGGTCTATCTTCTTTAGCTCTTTTTGCAAGTCGGTTATCTTCCATTCATGACCCTTTCAATATTTTCGTTTATCCTTCCGGTTTTGAATCTTTGGAGACTTGAAAGCAAGTTGATTTCCTACCAGTCGGTTGCTAGCCGAAAAGTAGTAAGTCCAGTGGTGGGGCTGCCTCTGGACAGGCATGAAGGATGATTAGCATTTACTCTAATCCTGATGTAACAGTTTATACCGCTGTGACTCGGTCCCCCCCAGAGCCTCGTTTGTTATAAAACAGGTTGCACCACGTGAAGGTGAGGTTGGGATTTAAGTAGGAGAGGTTATTAGTGGAATGCAGGCTTTCACGGCCGGTAATCATGGCATTCATCGGTAATCATCGACATTCGCAGTCGAGTCTACGATAGGGAAACAACAGCTGGAAGCGCTTGCCACTGAAGATGCCCTCCGCAGTTGAGGGAGAAACGTCTGGAAGAAACGCCAGTTATAGACCACGGCCACATAGCCCGGAATCTTTTTTTACCAGGAGAGGTTATTGAATGCACTTCACTACTCAGAAGATCTGTGGTTCGACCTTTTCGGAGATGGCGGGAGACCGTAACGGGCCACTGGGCCTAATACTTGAAAGGACGACGATGATGAATATTTTCGTTTAAAGTCGGACTTGTAGAAGTTAATTTTCTAATTAATTCTAAAGGTTTCTTTTTTAAATCTCGCTCTGCTAGCAGAGGGGACAACAGGGCCAATTGATTAATTTTGCCTTTGGCATTTTAATTACAGGCATAACGTGATTTCCTCCCAAATATGTTTTCACCAAAGTTTCCATAATGTTAAAGTTAAGGCGTGTAATTATAGACTGCAGTGACAGTCGTTATTTCATTTTTACGACCGTTAATGCGGCGGGGTAGACAATTTTAGCGACGATGTTCACACATCAGTGAGGCAATAAATAACTGTCTCTACTTTACAGTCTATCAGGGGCTTCTTTATGAGCGTCAGACACTTTTTATGAAGAGCAAAAAAATTAACTTAAGAATCTCAGTAAAATATGAAGAAGCATTTGAAATGATTTTCTTACTTGTAAAACAATTGTCTTCTTCTTCTTCCTTTCCGGGATCGGGTAAATGCGACCTGTCTATCGTTTCCTTGGCCGTCCCAAAGATCTTTTTCCATGTGGTTTGCAGATGTTGATCTTTTTGGGTAATCTTGTATTGACAATTCTGTCTAAATGTTCTTTCCATTGGTATTTATGCTCTTCCAGTTTATCGACTATTGAAAATATCTCCAGTTCATTTGTTATTGATTCATTGTGTAATCTGTCTATGCATGTACATCCTTTTACGGATCTTAAACATTTCATTTCAGTGTCTTGAATGTGTGAGATATCTTTTTTTGTAAGTACCCAAGATTCAGATCCATATAAAATAACAGGAACAGACATAATTTTATAAAACCTGAGCTGAGTTTCTCTTCGAGTCTTTCGGAGGGTTATTTGTGGTACAATAAATAGAACATTGAATAATAAAACCCATAAACAAACAAAATTAAAATTTTATAAAACAATGGCTGTTCCTGTCCTTTTGTATGGGAGTGAATCTTGGATTACCACTACCAAACAAGAAAGTAAAATCCAAGCAGCCGAGATGAAATTTTAAGAAGAGTAAAAGGCTGCACTAGAATGGACCAGATAAGAAACGAGGATATCCGTGAAGAACTGCAGATCTACTCCATAAAAGAAAATATATTTAACAACAAGATACAGTGGAAAGAGCATGTAGAAAGAATGGAAGAAAGTAGATTACCAAATAAAATCTTCCATTATTTTCCAAGAGGAAGAAGAGATGCCGGACGTCCTCGGAAGAGATGGTCTTAGATCTATTAGTGAAGACGGAACAGGCAACTCTTGCCTAAACCAGGAAGTGAAGAAGAAGAAGAAGAAGTCTTTCGGAGGGTTCTTCTTATGGTGCCACACATCATTTGATATCGGTTTAATTTATTATGTATATCCCAATCGTAGCTGTATGTTATATCTGAACCAAGATAGTTAAAGTGTGCTATCTGTTCTATTATTTCATTACTGATTACTATTTTTGCTCTGACTGGCACTTTGCCCTGAAAAGTCATAATTTTAGTTTTTGAAGTTGAGACTTTGAGATTATAATAGAGTCCTAATTGATTCAACATATAAAACAATTGAAAGCATTAGCTCAGGATAGGGATGTATGGAGAGCTTATGTCCGCACGGCCATGAACCTACGGGTTCGATAGTGCCAGTGAGTAAGTAAGTAAGTAAGTATAAAACAATTGTAAGAATTGAATTAGTAAAACATATATTAATATTTTTGTCAATATACTTATGCATAAAACTTTTAAAATATAAAAAAAGAAACTGGAACCTGAAAAGAACTGATAAAATCAGGGGGAGATAAATTGATGGACAAAATACGCTGGTTGCTTAGTATGATTTGGGAAAAAGAAGCTCTTCCAGATGAATGGAAAGAATCAATTATCGTACCAATTTATAAGAAAGGAGATAAAACTGATTGCAACAACTACAGGGGCATCTCATTACTTTCAACTTCGTACAAAATTCTAACAAATATATTGGTCAGCAGACTTGCTCCTTACATTGATGACATTCTAGGAGTTCATCAATGTGGATTTAGAAGAAACAGGTCTACAACAGATCAGATTTTTAGTATAAGACAGATTTTAGAAAAGAAATGGGAATATAATGGTACTGTACATCAACAATACGTAGACTTCAAAAAAGCATATGATTCAATTAAGAGGGAGAAGTTATATAGTATCCTGCTGGAGTTCGGAATTCCTAAAAAGTTAGTTAGACTTATACGGATGTGTCTAAATGGCACAAAGAGTAGGGTGCGTGTAGGCAAAGAGTTTTCGGACACTTTTGAAATCCAGAATGGGGTGAAGCAAGGAGATGCACTATCTCCTCTACTATTTAATGTTGTACTAGAGCATGCCATTAAATCTTTAGAGAATGAGGAATGCTTTCAACTGAATGGTATTAATAAGCTGTTAGTTTATGCTGATGATGTAGTACTACTGGCCGATAGTGAGGAGATACTAAAGGACAATACGCACACACTATTGAGTAACACTAAGAACTTAGGACTGGAAGTAAATATCAATAAAATAAATAAATGGTCACACGTAGAAATACATTATATAATGGAAATGGACAGCTAATGACAAATGAGGGAAATTTTGAGGAAGTGGCTGAATTCAAATACCTAAGAACAACAATCACAAATAGGAATGAGATGCACAAAGAAATTAAACATAGGCTCAATTCTGGAAATGCATGCTATTATGCATTGCAGAGGCTCTTGATGTCCCAACTCCTTTCAAAAAACGTTAAACTTAAAATATATAAAACTATTATTCTACCAGTTATATTATATGGGTGCGAAACATGGACTCTTACTTTAAGGGAGGAAAGGAGATTACAGGTATTTGAGAATAAAGTACTTAGGAGGATTTTTGGACCAAAGAGAGATGAACAGACAGGTGAATGGAGAAGACTACATAACAATGAACTACATGGTCTTTATAGGAAGCCAGATATAATAAGAACAGTCAAGTCTCGTAGACTGCGATGGGCAGGACATGTTGCACGTATGGGGAATGAAAGACGTGCATGGAAGCTTCTTGTAGGAAAGCCAGAGGGAAAACGCCCAGTTGGTAGACCAAGAATGAGGTGGGAGAATAACATTAACTATGATTTGAGGGAAGTAGATTATAAGGGGATGATTGGAAAGGATTAGATCAGGATAGGGATGTATGGGGAGCTTATGTCCGCGCGGCCATGAACCTACGGGTTCGATAGTGCCAGTGAGTAAGTAAGAACCTGAAATACTTAGTAATATTGTTATTTTAACACAGTTCCAATAATGGATCATATTATAATATTATAATGATATTGTGAAAAGAAAAATTAATGTCTGAACGAGGAATCGAACTGTGGACCTCTCGTATTCCGTAGGAGCGTGTAAGACCACTACACTATTCGAGACATGGTACAAACATTAACAATTCTTTCCACATATACAAATCTATAATTCTCGTTTCGTCCGCTGTCAGGTAGATGTCACTACCAACCTCAACGACCGACTCGATTCTTTTCACAATATCATAATAATATTATAATAAGATCCATTATTGGAACTGTGTTAAAATAACAGTATTGGAAAATGTTAAATAACATCGTTTACTGCTTATAAAAGTAGTGGTGTAAAATTCTCAAACATAGATACTTCTAAATGAAGCCAGTAGCGTGCTGCCTTGTCACGCAGCGGGCCCAGGTTCGATCCCCGGTCGGGGAAGTTTTTTTGGGTGAGGTTTTTATCGGGGTTTTTCCTCACCTGTAAGAAAAATGTCAGGAAAACTTTAAGGCCCAAACGGTCCCCGAAATCAATTGACCATAATCACCAACATCATCCTTATCATTATCCATCTTCATCATCCTTCACCGGTGTGGAAAGCAACGGGAAGCTACCTCACCTACAATTCCCTAGTAAAACTGCAAGCATAGCATGAAACTGCTATGATTGCAGTGAAGGACCTGCCCTCGGGCAGAATTACTATGGATTGATCGTAATTATTTTAAGATTTCCCGTGCTGATTACTCGGCATTGCCCGGAAATCTACTTATTTCGATCTTCTTGGCATAAATGAGCTAAAAGACAAAATTCGTTATTGTGAGTTATCCGTAAAAGAATACCCGCCATGTGCTGCTATGCTTGCACAGGAATCTACGTACTTGTCTCGATCTTCTTGGCATCAATGAAAGACAAAAATTGTTATTGTGAGTTATCGGTAAGAGATAAACATATGCTGTCGCGGACTTTTTTATAGAGCTTTTTGAGATATTCAATTCTGTTTACATTAATTTTGTGTACTTGTTATGGTTTAGGCAGCGTAAGTCATTGAAGCGTCCAAAGAGCTGTTTTATTCTCACGTTTTCCACTACAAAGGGCGATTTAGAGGGTGTAGGAGTTGAGTATGACATCTCTCTTATAGCCTATGTTCATCCCAGGAATCTCCTGAACATTTTACAAAAAGCCCCATCAAAATGGGAACAACGCTATGGTCGCGCATAAAGTACGAACAAACAAACATTTTTTATATATTAGATAATTGTTTACTACAGTATTGATTGAATTATCTTCTTTTTCTTTTTCTTCTTCGGCTTTCCCCCACTTAGGTATGCCGTCTTCAGTTTCCATTTATCTCTATCATTCCAATCTCCCTCTTTCAAATTCCTATCATCCATTATGGTTCTGACGTAGGTTTTCCATTTCCATCTTGGTCTGCCACGTTTATTTCTTCCAGGGGGTGACCATTGGTATATATGTTTTGGCCATCTTTCATTTTCCATTCTTTGTACATGGCCATACCATTTAAGCGTTTGATTTTCAATCCTCTTAACAACAGATGTGGTGACATTCATTTCTCTCCAAAGGAATTCATTTCTTATTTTATCCTGTCTTGTTTTTTGGAGGCTTCTTCCAAAATAATCAAATTCAACTGTTCTAATTTTATTTTTTTGTAATTCCGTCAAATACCAAGTTTCACTTCCATATGGTAAAATATTCTGTATTATGCTCTTATAAATTTTCATCTTAGTTTCCTTTATAATATTTTTGTTCCAAATTACCCCATGTAATGTCTTAGTTGCATTTTTCGCCATTGCAATTATGTAAACTGTAAAATTCCTGGTGTCTCTGAAAGTCTTATTTTGCAATTATCTAAACTGTAAAATTCGTGTCTCTGAAAGTTTTATTTTGCAATTATCTAAACTGTAAAATTCGTGTCTCTGAAAGTTTTATTTTGCAACTGTAAAATTCGTGTCTCTGAAAGTTTTATCTGAAAGTTTTATTTTGCAATTATCTAAACTGTAAAATTCGTGTCTCTGAAAGTTTTATTTTGCAACTGTAAAATTCGTGTCTCTGAAAGTTTTATTTTGCAATTATCTAAACTGTAAAATTCGTGTCTCTGAAAGTTTTATTTTGCAATTATAAAATTCGTGTCTCTGAAAGTTTTATTTTGCAATTATCTAAACTGTAAAATTCGTGTCTCTGAAAGTTTTATTTTGCAATTATCTAAACTGTAAAATTCGTGTCTCTGAAAGTTTTATTTTGCAGTTATCTAAACTGTAAAATTCCTGGTGTCTCTGAAAATTGTATTTTGCAATTATCTAAACTGTAAAATTCCTGGTGTCTCTGAAAATTTTATTTTGCAATTATCTAAACTGTAAAATTCCTGGTGTCTCTGAAAATTGTATTTTGCAATTATCTAAACTGTAAAATTCCTGGTGTCTCTGAAAATTGTATTTTGCAATTATCTAAACTGTAAAATTTCTGGTGTCTCTGAAAGTTTTATTTTTTATTTTTTACTCCACTTTCACTTAAACATTAAGGCATGTCCATAAATTCAAGTATTTTAGACGGTAAACCTTGTTTAGTGGGAAGTGTCAAAAGTAGTATAGTATTTTCACGCTTGACTTTCTTGTCACAAAACAGGGACACAAGGAATGACAGGAGAATTCGGTAATACTGAGAAATGACCTTCCACACCAAATCCTTTAAAAGAAAGCTAGTACAAAACCTCTGCAGGAAGAAGACATTATAACGTTATTGTGGCGACTTGCTTCAAATAAAAGACAACGGATGAAAGCTTTCCATTTTCTAAATATAGATTTCAGTATTTCTTAAACAACTGGGAAGCGATAAATTTCTAGCTTTTCCCTGGGAAGACAAAAATCCCACGTATATGAAAAAAAAAATGAAGTTATTCGTGTAAACTATTAAAATAGCTGCCAACTTTGGCAGAATTTAGTTTTCAATACATATGCTTACTACAAGTCAAAATACATTTAAGATTTTTTACATTATTGCAGTTTGAATTTATTTGGGTGAGTCGAGTATTTTTAAGTATATTACGATGCGATGTTGGGAAGTGGTTTTTACAGAAGCGCTAAAAATGTTTAAAAACCGAGCTATAGCAAGGCCTCTTCATTCAGGCTTAAGTATCTTTTACGAGCCTGAAAATGTTCAGACTCGAGACCCATGGCTTAAAGTCCCTCCCGGAGGACTTTCTCCTTGGATTTTTCCATCCTAAAAAAATCCATCGACCCCGTCCGGGTTTGAACCCGCGACCCTCGGGACCGGAGGCAAGGAGCATAACCACTAGTCCACCGCGGCATATATACATATTTTAGAATAACTATAGTTAAATAATGATTTGTGAGTAAACAGCTTACTTTTATTCGTTAAATAGTCCTAACAAATGCCACTCTTGATTTCCAAATTCTCATAAGTAATGCCACGAGTGATTTCCAAATTATCGATAAATTCGCGACTCACGAAGTGAGGAGTGAATTTATCTAGAGAATTTGGAAATCAAGAGTGGCATTTGTAAGGACTATTTAACGAACAAAATTAAGCTGTTTACTCACAAATCATTATTTAACTATAGTTATTTTAAAATATTTATATATTTAATGTAAACGGCGATGTTTGAAAACAAATGAGAAACGATAGGTACGCTTCATCTGCTTCTTTTGTTTATCACTGCAACCAGATCATACTATTTATTGCCAAAGGAACGCAGTATTGTAAGAATGCTCTCTAGTGGAGAAAAATGAAACACATCAAACTGTATAATAATTCATTTCTGATGTCGTATGATGTAAATATGACAATTATATTTTTCTGGATTGTTACCTGGGAAAAAATACATTTAAAATAGTGCCAACAGTGGTTTCTTTTTTTGGTGGTTTAGAATAAATTGCTACAAATGTTTTTATATCAAACTCTGCAAGCGCTATGTGTTGACATCTATGCACTATATATACAATCTGGTAGCAGTATTTCTTATAGGCTCAGTCACTGCAAAATAATGGTCAGACCTGTTCAGGATATTAAAAAGGAGGAGCTTTCTTTAATGGTAAATATAACACTGATATAAATATTTCGTGAAACACGACTCTGATTGGTTGTAAAAACAGAAATCATTGAAATCGTTGATTGGTCATTGACTCCCATTTGGGGCATGAGTTACATAGTCTAGATAAATTTGGAAAATCACTCGTGGCGTTACTTTATGAAAATGATGTGTTTTGTGTGTTCAGATTGTAAGTGATTTGGACTTCGTTCAGTTTTTTTTTTCGTTTCAGCGAACGGAACACTTCTCATCATGCAAAGATTTAAACGCCACCAAAAGTCTGTTCTCCGTCTCGACGCGGCCCGAGAGCGTGTGTCGCCTGTACGAAGCTGCCGCCAAGACGCCTGTCCATGTAATGCGACAGCTGGACAGATATCGCCGCGATGGTCGCCGCAGTTCCCGCTATTTCCTCTGCACGCCCATTCTTGGAGGAGAACGTCGCAGCGTCGCCAAGATCAAGCACAAACCTGGCATCGACATCGAGACTAGAATGGTGAGTTTTTATTTTCATTACAATATTAGTTCATGAAATGATAGATCTGTCGTAATTTATGTCCTTCCATAGTAATTCTGCCCGAAGGCAGGTCTTTCACTGCAATCATAGCATTTTCATGCTATGCTTTGCAGCTTTACTAGGGAATTTTAGGTGTGGTAGCTTCCCGTTGCTTTCCACGCCGATGAAGGATGATGATGATAAGACGAATATGAACGATGATGATTGCGATGGCCATATGATTTCGGGGACCGTTTGGGCCTTAAAGTTTTCCTGACATTTGTCTTACAGGTGAGGAAAAACCCCGATAAAAACCTCACCCAGAAAAACTGTCCCGAGCGGGGATCGAACCCGGGTCGCTGCGTGACAAGGCAGTACGCTATCTCAAGACCTCAGCGGTGGACTAATTTATGTCAACACTTAAAAAATATTAAATGTTTTAATGTATGCTGACGATGTGGCTATTATTCAAGAAAATGAAAATAATTTCGCAGTACTCTTTACATCAATTAAATCGGTTACGCCAAGAATATAATTTTAAAATATCAAAGGAAAAAAAAACGAAAATAATGGTATTTTGGGGAAACGATCATATAAGATCAAAAATCATAATAGACAACAAACCTCTGGAACAAGTAATACATTTTAATTATTTGGGTTGTAATTTTACTATAAACACAAAAACTGAAAGAGACGTAAATGTGAAACTGTCAAGATTTTAAATGATATGTGGAACTATACATAAAACATTAAAGAACAAAACAAGAAGAGATATTAGATTGAAGTTTTATAAAACATTGACAGTTCCTGCATTATTTTATGGGAGTGAAACTTGGGTAATGACCAAAAAATTCTTCATGTAATCTTGTAAGTTCATGTTCTTCCCCTAACAGAGATTTAGGCGCTCTCCATTTGAACCATACTAATTTAGTTATACTTGTTTCGTATAGATGTCATTTGAGTGGTCCGTGATCAGCGTTACGCCTCATACTGACATCTAGGAAACCAAGGTTGTACTAGCACGGGAAAATTCGGTAAATTTTGCTTAGAGGCCTTTTTATTCAGGCTTAAGGATCTTTTACGAGCCTGAAAATCTCCCGGAGAAGTTGCTCCTTGGATTTTTCCATCCTAAAAAATCCATCGACCCCGGCCGGTGTTGAACGCGCGACCCTCGGGACCAGAGGCAAGGAGTATAACCACTAGTCCACCGTGGCCGATTTCCAAAAAAATTACAAAGTAGAACACAAAGCATAGAAATGAGCTTCCTTAGAAGAACAAAAGGCTGCACAAGAATGGATATAGAATGAACATATGAGAACAGAGTTAAATATATATATATATACACACATACATCCATTAAATGATAAAATCAAATATACACACACACACACATATATATATATATATATATATATATATATCCATTAAATGATAAAATCAAAGAATATAGAGAAAAAATGGTGTAGACATGTAGAAAAAATGAACGTAACAAGATTACCAAGAGCAGCATTTAACTACAAGCCAAGAGGTTCAAGGAATGTAGGAAGGCCAATGAACATATGGACAGAACAACTGTGAGGCGGAATAGGCAATTTGCCTAGCCCATGAAGTGAAGAAGAAGAAGAGGAGGAATGGACTTGCGTTCGAGTTCAAAAGAATAATAATAATAATACTTTTTAATACAATTACAGGGAGTACAATGGTATACGGTGCAAAAACATGGGAATTAAAATATATAACAATAAGTAAATTAAATTCCGCAGTAATGGATTTTTTAAGGCGTTGAGTTGGTATTTCTAGACCAGATAAAATAAGAAACAGTATAATTAAACGAAAAATTGATGTTTAGACTTCAATTGATGAATTCCTCAAAAAAATAGTCAAAAGAATGGCAGAAGACAGATTTCCAAGAAGAATGCTAGAATGGGTGCCACTTGGTAGAAAAATAAGAAGACGACCAAAAATAACGTGGATTGATGTTGTTTTGAGCAGCATGTGGGGAAAAAAGATATGTTCCGCGAATATAGAATGGTAATTTGTAATGGTATATAGGAGATATGTTACAAGGTTCCGAAATAAAATAAAAATTATGAAAATAAAACCAATTAATGAGAGATTTTGAACAATTGCTATTAATTATTACTGTCAGGCTTAGGCATTGTCTTAAAAGAACATAGTAATATCTTTCTGTTTTGCCGTTTTTATAAATTATTTCAATTGTGATTGATATTTACCTGTGATTTCAGCGATAGAATTCCTTATTTTGTCTTCGAATTTGTTGATAGAATCTTACAGTTGATCCATTAACATTGAAACAGCGTGATATAGATGCAAGCGACTCACCAACGCATAAATGATCAAACATACATATTTTTACTTAAAGCTGAAACGCTACTTTTTCCATTTCGAAACTAATTTTCTTTCCTTTTTCTCTACAGTTTAAATTGACAACAAAGCAGAGATACTTGAATCAAATTGATTGCAACGAATGACAAGTTGAAACAATAAAACACTGATTGTGGCGATGACGGCATTTACCAACGGACATAGCGGTATGTGAATTACGGCGGCGGTGGCTTTTAACAACGAATTTCAGGTTTAGTGACAATTAGGCTTGCTTTACTTTGCTCAATTCTGGAAATGCATGCTATTATGCATTGCAGAGACTTTTGATGTCCCAACTCCTTTCAAAAAACGTTAAGCTGAAAATATATAAAACTATTATTCTACCAGTTATGTTATATGGGTGCGAAACATGGACTCTTACTTTAAGGGAGGAAAGGAGATTACGAGTATTTGAGAATAAAGTTCTTAGGAAAATTTTTGGACCAAAGAGAGAGATGAACAGACAGGTGAATGGAGAAGACTACATAACAATGAACTACATGGTCTTTATAGGAAGCCAGATATAATAAGAACAGTTAAGTCTCGTTAGACTGCGATGGGCAGGACATGTTGTGCGTATGGGGAATGAAAGACGTGCATGGAAACTTCTTGTAGGAAAGCCAGAAGGAAAACGCCCAGTTGGTAGAACAAGAATGAGATGGGAGAACAACATTAACTATGATTTGAGGGAAGTAGATTATACAGGGAATGATTGGAAAGCATTAGCTCAGGACAGGGATGTATGGAGAGCTTATGTCCGCACGGCCATGAACCTACGGGTTCGATAGTGCCAGTGAGTAAGTTACTTTTGATATTAATTTGTTCATTTGGTTTGAATCACTCTTTGTAAAAGCCGCCTTGGCACGTGCCTGCAGTAAAAAGAAACTTGTCGATGCGTTAAAATAGGATACAAATCCTTCTAATATACCGACTGGATCCGCGAATAAATACATTTTTAGCCGCGAATACAGGAACTGTCACAATTTTTTAACCCGCGAATAATGAAAACGCGAACAAGGGAACCGCGAATAAGGAGCTTTTTCTGTATGTCAATTATTGTCTTCTTCTCTTTGATTTCTTCTATCCCATCGTGTCTTATATAACACTGAGCAACAAAAAATAAACCTTTTTTTTTTGTCTGAGAAAGAAAAATATGTGATTCTGATAGTATTTTTTCTCCTGAATTCAAATATAATATCGGTTTTTCTCCATCACGCGCAAGGTTACCGAGAGATAGGAATTTATAATTTCAAACACATTAATATTTTCTACATTCGTAACTACACAATATTCGGACCCACATAGAAAGTAAGAAATGACGAGTTTCTGCTATATTTCGCCTGTGGAGCATCCCTCTTGATGGTCCAACAATAATCGGCCAGCATGTTAGGATTCCATTAGCCTTGATATCTCTTTTCCATAGCTGAAATATCCTGAGTTAGATCATTTGGTTTTATTTTACAATGAACAAATGGACGAAAAGACGTTTATTATAAAAATAATTATTTAAATCCATTAATTGAAATTGAAATAAAAAAACTGTGGGCGATGGAGAAATTCCGAATACATATTTGAAAACACGATAAAAAAACTGCATTAAGTACAACTATTGGTACTCACGAGACAAAAATAATGTTGACCTGTATTATTTTATAACTAAAATGTATTTATTTATTTTATATACAGAATTTTAATGTTTACACATCTTTCTATGCCTAAAGTTTTATCTTTCTTCTCCACTCGTCTCTCTGCATCCAATCCATGTCCTCCAGTCCTCCTGGTCTCATTCCAGTTCTTATTTCCTGCAACCACGAGTTTCGAGGTCTTCCTCTCCTCCTTCTTCCAGATGGACACCATTCCAATGTTTTCCTGGGTAATCTTTCTTCTTGCATTCGTCGTACGTGTCCATACCAATTTAATTGCTTATACCGTATATTGAATAACCAATATTATTTTTTTCTCTTATGACAGTATTTCTTATTTTGTCTAATTTTGAACATTTTGCTATTCTCCTCAAGAAATCCATTTCCAACGACATAAGTTTTTGTTCCAAGTTTTTGTTGAATTTCCAAACTTTTAATTGAAATAATTGACATATAAATGTAGTGTGAACTTGATTCAAATACAGCTGCTATGTGGATAATGTCAGTTAATTGAAGACACGTGACGTGGGGGGGGGGGTTGTTAAGAGGTTTGCAGTATTCAAACTCTTGTCTTGAAGTTCGCAAGAGACTAATGAGGTATGGCGGGCGGCATGTGCAGAGAAGTGAGCGGTAATTGCAAATAGCAGAGAAATTGCCTTTCTGCTGATAATGAGACATGGTTCTCTGCTGGACATAACTTACTCCATTCAATTGTTCCTGGAAAGACAATAAAACTCAGAGCCAGTCCTGTTTTGGAGTCTCATTGTTTTATTATTATATATTCAAAGTAATTAGCCACTGTTGGAACTAGTTTTTTTTTTTCTCTTGTAACTACTATTTTGTATAGCAGTTACTTATTATATGACCTACAAGAAATTCAGTATTAAATTTTAATCTTTCAGTTTTCATCCACCAGGTTCCAATTTTCAAGAATATTGCATTGCAGAGACTCTTGACGTCCCAACTCCTTTCAAAAAACGTTAAACTGAAATAATATAAAACTATTATTCTACCAGTTATATTATATGGGTGCGAAACATGGACTCTTACTTTAAGGGAGGAAAGGAGATTACGAGTATTTGAGAATAAAGTTCTTAGGACAATTTTTGAACCAAAAAGAGATGAACAGACAGGTGAATGGAGAAGACTACATAACAATGAATTACATGGTCTTTATAGGAAGCCAGATATAATAAGAACAGTTAAGTCTCGTAGACTGCGATTGGCAGGACATGTTGCACGTATGGGGGATCAAAGATTTGCATGGAAGCTTCTTGTAGGAAAGCGAGGGAAGGCGCCCAGTTGATAGACCAAGAATGAGGTGGGAGAATAACATTAACTATGATTTGAGGGAAGTAGATTATACAGGGAATGATTGGAAAGCATTAGCTCAGGATAGGGATGTATGTAGAGCTTATGTCCGCGCGGCCATGAACCTAAGGGTTCCTATTTATTTATTTATTTTTATATCTGATGATCCTAATTTATCAGATCGTTTTAGTCTCTGCTTATTACTTACTTACTTACTTACTCACTGGCACTATCGAACCCGTAGGTTCATGGCCGCGCGGACATAAGCTCTCCATACATCCCTATCCCGAGCTAATGCCTTCCAATCATTCCCTGTATAATCTACTTCCCTCATATCATACTTAATGTTGTGCTCCCACCTCACTCTTGGCCTACCAACTGGACGTTTTCCCTCTGGCTTTCCTACAAGAACCTTCCATGCAAGTCTTTCATTCCCCATACGTGCAACATGTCCTGCCCATCGCAGTCTACGAGACTTAACTGTTCTTATTATATCTGGCTTCCTATAAAGACCATGTAGTTCATTGTCTCTGCTTATTGCAAAATTAAATTCGTATTCGAGCAGAAGGGCATAACTCAACATTTTTTGTATAAAGGAAATCTATTCTTTTCCCTTGTGTGAAATGATTCCATTACATTTGTGACAGAAGGCAAATTCACCGCAGCGAAGAGAACATATGGGAAAACCCAAATCGAAACTAGTCAAATCTCCCCCTTTGCTTTCTGAGTGGCTACTTTATTTTTTGTCTCGTGAAATTCAGATTCTTCCCTGAGCACAAGACAGTTTCTCATTCAAGGCAGTGTCAGAATATAACTTATTTACACGCTTTATGTTAGCTTGACCTGTATCTATCTATGTAACGGAATCTTTCAACGCGATTTTCACCCACTTAAAATCATTGTGTCGAACTTGAAACTTTGTATACTTGTAAAGGACCAATGACAATACAATAATTTCATAACTTTTTCTAAAATCATGGCCAGAATCATCAGAAAATCAAATTAAAAATAATGGTTTAAAAAACTAAAACAACACGCTTTATTAGAAAACCAAACTAAAAAATAAAAAATAAATAATAGTTTTTAAAAACTAAAACAACACGCTTTATTAGAAAACCAAACTAATAAGTGAAAACTAATTTTAATTTCCAACACGCTTGGGATAAAATTAATGTGGTCAACAAAAAAAATCTCCAACAAATTTAGAATAAAACTAGAGTTATCATAAGTAATGCCACGAGTGATTTCCAAATTATCGATAAATTCACGACTCACGAAGTGAGGAGTGAATTTATCTAGAGAATTTGGAAATCAAGAGTGACATTTGTTAGGACTATTTAACGAATAAAATTAAGCTGTTTACTCACAAATCGTTATTTAACTATAGTTATTTTAAAATATTTATATTTAATGTAAACGGCGATGTTTGAAAACAAATGAGAAACGATAGGTACGCTTCTACTGCTTCTTTTGTTTATCACTGCAACCAGATCATACTATTTATTGCCAAAGGAACGCAATATTGTAAGGAGGAGCTTTCTTTAATATGGTAATTATAACACTGATAAATATTTGGTGAAACACGACTCTGATTGGTTGTAAAACAGAAATCATTGAAACGTGATTGGTCATTGACTCCCATTTGGGGCATGAGTTAAATAGTCTACAAAAAGCGTGGGGTGCTTTTTATGGTTTTTATATTTTCTTCTTAGAGACTTTACTTTTACCAATATCTGTTTATTATCAAATATATTAATTGATATAGAGCACCCTACGCTTTTGATGCTAAAATTAGTTTTTTTGTAGATAACTCTAGTTTTATTCTAAATGTGTTCGAGATTATTTTTTTGTTGACCACATTAATTTTATCCCAAGCGTGTTGGAAATTAAAATTATTTTTTTTCATTTTTTAGTTCGGTTTTCTAATAAAGTGTGTTGTTTTAGTTTTTTAAAACTATTATTTATTTTTCATTTTAACTTTGTATATAAAATATTTAGTAGTAGTTCTTCTTCTCCTTTCTTTACGCATGAAAGCTGGCAGCTTGTTGCGTGTTCATTCACTACAGGTCTGGGGTATGGTGACGTCCTTCCATCGTAGTTGTGGTCTTCCTAAAGGTCTTTTCTGCTGAGGTGTCCAGTCATGTACTTTCTTCACTAATCTACTGTTCTCCATTCTATGTATGTGATCGTTCCAGTTTAGTCTTCTATCATTTATCCAGAGGTTTATAGGTTCAATTTCACATTCTTCTCTAATAACAGAGCTGCGAATTTTCTCTCTCAGCAATACGATTTTCCTTAAAACTTTCACTTCGGTTGTTTCATTAATTTGTTTTCTGTTGGGCATTTGCAACCATATGTTAAAACTGGTCTTATGGCAGATTTGTAAATTCTTACTTTTGTATCTTGTAAGCCCATGTTTACCTTAACAGAGATTTAGGCGCTTTCTCCCTACAGGGAAGAATTTGAACCATACAAATTTAGTTACACTTGTTTTCGTATAGATGTCATTTGAGTAGTCCGTGGTCAGCGTTCCGGCTCGTATGACATCTATGAAACCAAGGTAGTACTAGGACGGGGAAATGCGGTAAATTTTGCTTAGAGGCATTTTCATTCAGGCTTAAGGATCTCTTAGGAGCCTAAAAATCTTCAGACTCGGGACCCACGTCTTAAAGTACCTCCCGGAGGACTTGCTCCTTGGATTTTCGATCCTAAAAAAATCCATTGACCCCGGCCGGGTTTGAACCCGCGATCCAGAGGCAAGGAGCACTAGTCCTCCGCGGCCGATTCTTACTTTTGTATGTATTCTTAAATTTTTATTTTTCCAAACAGTATTGTTTAAACATCCCAGATTTTATTTGCATTATTTGTGTGATGGAGGATTTCATCTGTTATTCTGTTGCTGTAATTAATTTCTATTCCTAAATATTTGAATTTCATGACCTGTTCTATACTTTTCCCTTCCATTTCTTATTTAACACGTCGTGGGTCCTTGGATATTACCATTGATTTGGTCTTGTTTATTGAGATTTTCATGTTATATTTTGTTGCCAATGATTCTAAATTTGTGCAATATATTTGTAAATCATCTTCACTTTGTGAGATTTGAACTGTGCCATCAGCATAGTTTATCATCTTCAGCTCTTTGATGCTTGTTTTAATCCATTTTCTAACTTCAACTTTAGTTCTCTAATTACACTGGTCAACATGATTTTTGTCTATGAGTACCAATAGTTGTACTTAATGCAGATTTTATCGTGTTTTCAAATATGTATTCGGAATTTCTCCATCACCTACAATTTGTTTTATTTCAATTTCAATTAATGGATTTAAATAATTATTTTTAAAAAACGTTTTTTTCGTCCATTTCCATTGTAAAATAAATCCAAATGAGCTAACTCAAATGATTTCAGCTATGGAAAAGAGATATCAAGGCAAATGGAATCCTAATATGCTGGCCGATTATTGTTGGCCATTAAGAGGGATGCTCTAGAGGCGAAATATAGCAGAAAATAGTCATTTCTTATTTTCTAGGTTAGTCCGAATGTTCGAATATTGTGTAGTTACGAATGTAGAAAATATTAAAGTGTTTGAAATTAAAAAATTCCTGTCTCTCGGAAACCTTGAGTGATGGAGAAAACCCGATATCATATTTGAATTCAGGAGAAAAAATACTATCAGAATCACATATTTTTCTTTCTAAGACAAAAAAAAAGTTTCTTTTTTGTTGCTCAGTGTAATAATTAAAAATATGTTAGTTCTGAAATGGTCTCTATTTTGACTTGCTTTTCCCGCCGCTCAAATGTAATTATATTTTTCTTAGTTTTATAATAACTTATTTTGCAATTAAATTTTGTTGCCTTAATATTTGTTTATATTAATTATGAGCATTTTTAAATAATTTTATTAAAGTTAATTTAATTTAGGGAATTGGGTTAATGTTTTGTTGGTACCCCTGGTTTGTAAATCAAGCTGAAGTGTCTACATTTCATTCAATTAAAAGGGACTTTTAATACTGAATGAGAACGTAAACTTGGGGGGATCATTCAGTTCTCGTTTTACTACTGGATGCTTCAAGAATGGGTGTAGTATCGATTCCGGAAGAATGGTGCGTGACTCGCTGGTATTTGGAAGGGTAGTGGTTTTCTTAAACATCCAATTCAAACATTTACAATTTTCTTAATAGATACACGAGCTTCCAGAGTTACTTAATAGGTAAATTTCATTACTTTTTTTTTATTACCTGAGAATTTTCCTCATCATTGAGGTTTTTCTCCAACCAATCTTAGTAATTAACATATCTTACACCAAATGTCCTCATTGAATTTCTTCCAGGTTGTTCTTGGTCTTCCTTTTCTGTTCCTTCTTCCAATTTTGCATGCATAGACGGTCTTTGCTAGTCTTCCATCCTGCATTCTTCTTACGTGTCCATAAAAAGATATATATATATATATATATATATATATATATATATATTTATTTAGGACTGGAAGTAAATATAAATAAAACTAAATATATGGTCACACGTAGAAATACATTATATAATGGAAATGGACAGCTAATGACAAATGAGGGAAATTTTGAGGAAGTGGCTGAATTCAAATACCTGGGAACAATAATCACAAATAGGAATGAGATGCACAAAGAAATTAAACATATGCTCAATTTTGGAAATGTGTGCTATTATGCATTGCAGAGACTTTTGATGTCCCAACTCCTTTCAAAAAATGTTAAACTGAAAATATATAAAACTATTATTCTACCAGTTATATTATATGGGTGCGAAACATGGACTCTTACTTTAAGGGAGGAAAGGAGATTACAAGTATTTGAGAATAAAGTACTTAGGAAAATTTTTGGACCAAAGAGAGATGAACAGACAGGTGAATGGAGAAGACTACATAACAATGAACTACATGGTCTTTATAGGAAGCCAGATATAATAAGAACAGTTAAGTCTCGTAGACTGCGATGGGCAGGACATGTTGCACATATGGGGAATGAAAGACTTGCATGGAAGCTTCTTGTAGAAAAGCCAGAGGGAAAACGCCCAGTTGGTAGACCAAGAATGAGGTGGGAGAATAACATTAACAATGATTTGAGGGAAGTAGATTATACAGGGAATGATTGGAAAACATTAGCTCAGGATAGGGATGTATGGAGAGCTTATGTCCGCGCGGTCATGAACCTACTTTTTCGATAGTGCCAGTGAGTATTATATATATATATATATATATATATATATATATATAATGGTTATGCCTATAAATATTAACTCTTGATTATAGAGGTGAAATCATTTAATAAGAGTATATATATATATATATATATATATATATATAGGAATGCAGATGATGAAGATGATGATGATTACAATAGCCGATAGTTATTTAGGTTGGCAACCCCGAAATGTAGGTAATTGCCGAGGCAGAAAAGGAAGTAGCTTTAGTTCGCATATCTTACGGGGGCACAGATCCGTTGAACAGACAATAATGTGTAATATTACAGTATAGTCATGGATCAGAGAATTGTGTCATGAATAGATCAGACAGAAGGTTACTAGAAACATCAGAGATGAAGTTCCACAGATACGTTGCAGGATATACTCTAAGAGACCACATTCCTAGTGAAACAATAGGCAAGAACTAAACATTTTTAATCTAAATGAAATAAATAATAGTTTTAAAAATCTAAAAGAACACGCTTTATTAGAAAACTAAAAAATGAAAAATAATTTTAATTTCCAATACGCTTGGGATAAAATAAAGTGGTCAACAAAAAAATCATCTCCAACACATATAGAATAAAATTAGAGTTATCAACAGAAAGAAAATAATTTTATCATCATAAGCGTGGGGTGCTCATATCAATTAATATATTTGATAATAAACAGATATTGGTAAAAGTAAGCTCTCTAAGAAGAAAATGTAAAAATCATAAAAGCACCCCACGCTTTTGATGGTAAAATTATTTTCTTTTTGTTGATAACTCTAATTTTATTCTATGTGTGTTGGAGATGATTTTTTTGTTGGCCACTTTATTTTATCCCAAGCGTATTGGAAATTAAAATTATTTTTCATTTTTTAGTTTTCTAATAAAGCATGTTCTTTTAGTTTTTTAAAACTATTATTTATTTTTTATTTTTTAGTTTTAATTTTACAGAATAAGATAAAAATGTAAATATCTTTAAATTCGATACTATTGTAGTATGAGCTAAAAGTAATATTCTTCTATAAAAAAAACCCTTCCCGCCGGATTTGAACCAGCGACGTATGGATTACTGAAATTATATACCACTAGAGTTCACTGCTCTACCAACTGAGCTCTTACAACGATTGACTAAAAACTCGACAAGTCCGCAAGCTGTTATACCAGTTTTGATTTTCTGATGATTATGACCAGGATTTTAGAAAATAATATGAAATTATTATATTGTCACGGGTCCTCTACAAGTATTCAAAGTTTCAAGTCGATCCAATGTTTCTAAGTGGGTTGAAAAATCACGTTGAAAGATTCCGTTACATTGATACAAAAACCTTTTTTTTTTATTTTCTGATGATTATGGCCAGGATTTTAGAAAATAAATATGAAATTATTGTATTGTCACGGGTCCTCTACAAGATTCAAAGTTTCAAGTCGATCCAATGTTTCTAAGTGGGTGAAAATCACGTTGAAAGATTCCGTTACATTGATACACAAAACCTTTTTTTTTATTTTCTGATGATTATGGCCAGGATTTTAGAAAATAAATATGAAATTATTGTATTGTCACGGGTCCTCTACAAGTATACAAAGTTTCAAGTCGATCCGATGATTTTAAGTGGGTGAAAATCGCGTTGAAAGATTCCGTTACATAGATAGATAGATAGATAGATAGATAGATAGATAGATAGATAGATAGATAGATAGATAGATAGATACAGGTCAAGCTAATATAAAGCGTGTAAAAAATACAAAACTATAAACAAAAATGACATGAACATATTTTAAGAATGGACTCTTCTAGGCTAACAAAACAAGCACTTTTGTACCAGCCTCTAGGTTATAGAGATGTGGGACGCCCTAGAAGACGATGGGAAGATGAATTCTGAGAGCGGAACAGGCCGACGGCCTACCATGAAGATTATGATGATTACAGTATAGTTATTTAGGTTGGCAACCCCGAAATGTAGGAAGTTGAACTTTCAATCATGGTCGTCATTGCTGTAGGTACGACAAAACGCAGTATCGTGTAAAAAATATTATTTTAAACATAGTATGCAACAAAATAGCAGGGTGAACATTACTTTTTACACGCTTTATATTAGCTTGACCTGTATCTATCTATCTATCTATCTATCTATCTATCTATATATGTAACGGAATCTTTCAACGCGATTTTCATCCACTTAAAATAATTGGATCGACTTGAAACTTTGTATATATGTAAAGGACCCGTGACAATACAATAATTTCATTTTTTCCCTAAAATCCTGGCCAGAATCATCAGAAAATCAGAAAAACTGTCTTTGTATCTATCTAACGGAATCTTTGAACACGATTTTCACCCACTTAGAAACATTGGATCGACTTGAAACTTTGTATACTTGTAAAGGACTTGTGACAATACAATAATTTCATATTTTGTTTCAAAATCCTGGCCAGAATCATGAGAAAATAAAAAAATGAAACTGGTATAATAGGTTGTGACTTGTCGACTTTTTAGTCAATCGTTGTAAGAGCTCAGTTGGTAGAGCAGTGAACCGTAGTGGTTATATAATTTCAGTAATCCATAGGTCGCTTGTTGAAATCCGGGTGGGAGAATTTTTTTAGAAGGGTATTACTTTTAGCTCATACTACAATAGTATCGAATTTAAAGATATTTACATTTTTTATCTTATTCTGTAAAATATTAAAACTAAAAAATAAAATATAAATAATAGTTTTAAAAAACTAAAAACAACAACGCTTTATTAGAAAACCCGAACTAAAAAATGAAAAATAATTTTAATTTCCAATACGCTTGGGATAAAATTAAAGTCGTCAACAAAAAATCATCTCCAACACATATAGAATAAAACTAGAGTTATCAACAAAAAGAAATAATTTTACCATCAAAAGCGTGGGGTGCTTTTTATGATTTTAACATTTTCTTCTTAGAGAGCTTACTTTTACCAATATCTGTTTATTATCAAATATGTTAATTGTGGAATGCAGGCTTTCACGGCCGGTAATCATGGTAGTAAAAGATTCCGGGCTATGTGGCCGTGGTCTATAACTGGCGTTTCTTCCTCAACTGCGGAGGGCATCTTCAGTGGCGAGCGCTAGAAGCTGTTGTTTCCCTGTCGTAGACTCGACTGCGAATGCCCTCCGCAGTTGAGGGAGAAACGTCTGGAAGAAACGCCAGTTATAGACCACGGCCACATAGCCCGGAATCTTTTACTACCAAATATATTAATTGATATAGAGCACCCCACGCTTTGATGGTAAAATTATTTCTTTTTGTTGATAACTCTAGTTTTATTCTCTATGTGTTGGAGATGATCTTTTTGTTGACCACATTAATTTTATCCCAAGCGTGTTGGAAATTAAATTATTTTTCATTTTTAGTTCGATTTTCTAATAAAGCGTGTTGTTTTAGTTTTTTAAAACTATTATTTATTATAGTGATTTTTAACCTTGCAGTGGTCGCAAGTTTAAACTTGATGTCAGTTTACTTTGAAAGCGTTCTCAATCGGGATGAGTAATCTATCTGGAGTCACTGGAAAGGTAAACGAACAACAAGGTCATACGTTTCGCTATTTCTTGGGAAATCCTGCAAGCATAAAGTACTCCGTGTGACAAATCCCACCTGTTCCCTCCTTGATTAATGCAGACAAACACTTGGAGACGCGCCTCTTATCAGCTACTATCTTTGTAGTTTAGCCAACTTCTACTCTAACTTTGAGAATAAATGAGGATCAGTATTTATCAAAGACAAATACGTTACAATAAAATACACACAGCAATCATTATGATTTACACTGAGCAACAAAAAAAAAGAAAACTTTTTTACACGCTTTATATTAGCTTGACCTGTATCTATCTATCTATGTAACGGAATCTTTCAACGCGATTTTCATCCACTTCAAATCATTGGATCGACTGGAAACGTTGTTTACTTGTAAAAGACCCGTGACAATACAATTATTTCATATTTTGTTTCTAAAATCATGGTCAGAATCATCAGAAAATTAAAAAAAGTGTCTTTGTTTCTATGTAACGGAATTTTTGAACACGATTTTCACCCACTTAGAATCATTGGATCGACTGGAAACGTTGTATACTTGTAAAAGACCCGTGACAATACAATTATTTCATATTTTGTTTCTAAAATCATGGTCAGAATCATCAGAAAATTAAAAAAAAGTGTCTTTGTTTCTATGTAACGGAATTTTTGAACACGATTTTCACCCACTTAGAAACATTGGATCGACTTGAAACTTTGTATACGTGTAAAGGACCCGTGACAATACAATAATTTCATATTTATTTTCTAAAGTCCTGGCCAGAATCATCAGAAAAAAAAAGTGTCTTTGTTTCTATGTAACGGAATTTTTGAACACGATTTTCACCCACTTAGAAACATTGGATCGACTGGAAACGTTGTATACTTGTAACGGACCCGTGACAATACAATATTTTCATTTTTTTTTGTCTCAGAAGGAAAAATATGTGACTCTGATAGTATTTTTTCTCCTGAATTCAAATAAGATATCGGGTTTTCTTCATCACGCAAGGTTTCCGAGAGACAGGCATTTATAATTTCAAACACTTCAATATCTTCTACATTCGTAACTACAAAATATTCGAACATTCGGACTCACCTAGAAGTAAAAAATGATGATTTTCTGCTATATTTCGCCTGTGGAGCATCCCTCTTGATGGTCCAACAATAATCGGGCAGCATATTAGGATTCCATTTGCCTTGATATCTATTATCCATTGCTGAAATCTCCTGAGTTAGCTCATTTGGTTTTATTTTACAATGGACAAGTGGGCGAGAAAACGTTTATTAAAAAATAATTATTTAAATCCATTAATTGAAATTGAAATAAAAAAAACTGTGGGTTATGGAGAAATTCCGAATACACATTTCAAAAAACTGCATTAAGTACAACTATTGGTACTCATGAGAGAAAAATCATGTTGACCAGTGTAATAAATTAAATAACACAATGTCATTATATATATAGGCCTATATCTTGAATGAAAAATAGATAGGAAAAGAAGAAAGGGAAGACCTAAAGAAAGTTGGATGGACGGTGTGAAAAGTATGAGAGAACTGGGACCTACAGATGTTCAAGACCACTGCAACTGGAGAAGACGAGTTTCTTGAGGGGGACGGAAAACCACTGTATTGTGGATAAATTCCGAATATATATATATATATATATATATATATATATATATTCTAAACAAAATCTAAGATGCAACAGTTGTGAAAATTGTTATGTCACCAGAACCACAAGAAATATTAATACAACATTTAAGGAGCATTTCAAAGATTTTAAATGTGATGAAGAAAAATCAAGCTTCGCCAAACACACAAAATAGAAGCAGAAATTGAAATCTTAGGAAAAGAAGTAAGACTTTGAGCCTATTCAATGAGAATACGTCATGAATCTTCTATATAATACCTTAATAGACAACAATTAGTACCTTTAAAAAGCTGAAAATGGGGTCTAAAACTTTTTTTTAGAGAAATCTTATTTAATTGAGGAAGACTAAGCTCTCGGGTACGAATTTAATTATTTTAACTTTTACAATGTGACGTCAAAGGTGTTTCGTAATGCATTTTAAATGCATTGAATAAATTATTTAGTTTGTTGTTCTGTGCTGTATATTTAGAGTAAGTTTTTTAACTTACAACTGTACAAAAAATCTAAAATAATGCAGTTAGCAGTAAAAGTTTTGTCCTTTAAAATCTGAGGAGGATGTTAAACTCAAGGCACTTTAGAGTGATATGTTTGATCCTTGTTTACGCCGACTGCAGGGACTGGCTAATACCCGGCGTGCCCTGCTACGCCTAAATAAATGAAAATTAATGTGCTTTTATGTTCAGTTAAAAAGTTAAAGGCAAAATAATTATAAATTTATATTTTTAGATACCCCGCGCTGATTACCCGGCGTTGCCCGGGAAACTACTTGGCATAAATGAGCTGAAATACGAAAATTAATGTGTTTTGTGTTTAGTTAAATAAGTGAGAGGAAAAAAATATAAGCCTATCGTAATTATTTTTAGATGTCCCGTGCGTTGTCCGGGAATCTACTCATCCCGATCTTCTTGGCATAAATGAGCTTAAAGACGAAAATTAATGCACTTCTTATGTATAGTTGAATAAGTAAAATGAAAAATAATTATAAATATATACCGTAATTGTTTTAAGATTCCCCGTGCTGATTACCCGGTGTTGCCCGGGAATCTACTTATCTCGATCTTCTTGGCATAAATGAGCTAGAAGACAAAATTCGTTATTGTGAGTTATCCTTACGGATACCCGCCATGTGCTGCTATGCTTGCACAGGAATCTACGTACTTGTGTCGATCTTCTTGGCATCAATGAAAGACAAAAATGGTTATTGTGAGTTATCCGTAAGAGATAAACATATGCTGTCGCGGACTTTTTTGTAGAGCTTTTTGAGATATTCAATTCTGTGTACATTATGTTTGTGTATTTGTTATGGTTTAGGCAGCGTAAGCCATTTAAGCGTCTAAAGAGCTACTTTTTTTTCACACTTTCCACAACAAAAGGGTGCTTTTTTTAAGGGTGTAGGAGTTGAGTATCACAACTCTGTTATAACCTATGTTCATCCCGGGAACCTCCTGAACATTCTGCAAAAAGCCGCATGATAATTGGATGAATGGTATGGCAGCACGAGCTTGCCCGGGAATCTACTTATCCCGATTCCTTGGCATCAGTGAAAGATAAAAAATGGCTATTATGTGTTATGTGTAAAAGTTATACATGCTGTCGTGGTCTTTTTTGTAGAGTTTTTTTTTTTAGATATTCAATCCTGTGTACGTTAATTTGGTGTATTTGTTATCGTTTAGGCAGCATAAGCCATTTAAGGATGAAAAATGGAATTTTTCACGTTTTTCACTACAAAGGGTGTTTCTTAAGGGTGTAGGAGTTGAGTATCTCAACTCTCTTATAGCCTATGCTCATCCCGGGAGTCTGCTGAACATTTTGCAAAAAAAAAAACATCACAATCGGATCAACTGTATGGCCGCGCATAAAGTACAAACAAACATTCATTTTTATATATTAGATTAAGACACAAAACCCACCCTTTCTTAAGGTTCAAATTGGCTTTCGAAGTCAAATAATTATATATAATAAAATATATAAAACTATTATTCTACCAGTTATATTATATGGGGCGAAACATGGACTCTTACTTTAAGGGAGGAAAGGAGATTACGAGTATTTGAGAATAAAGTTCTTAGGAAATTTTTTGGACCAAAGAGAGGTGAACAGACAGGTGAATGGAGAAGACTACATAACAATGAACTACATGGTCTTTATAGGAAGCCAGATATAATAAGAACAGTTAAGTCTCGTAGACTGCGATGGGCAGGGCATGTTGCGCGTATGGGGAATGAAAGACGTGCATGGAAACTTCTTGTAGGAAAGCCAGAAGGAAAACGCCCAGTTGGTAGACCAAGAATGAGGTGGGAGAACAACATTAACTATGATTTGAGGGAAGTAGATTATACAGGGAATGATTGGAAAGCATTAGCTCAGGATAGGGATGTTTGGAGAGCTTATGTCCGTGCGGCCATGAACCTACGTGTTCGATAGTGCCAGTGAGTAAGTAAGTAAGTCAAATAATTAGTAATGACCATACAAGCACATACGACTATGAAAATCGACATTATGTGTCACGGAAGTAAGTCATTATACAATACAGAACTTTCTGGGAAATTATTTAATTTACTTATATAATCTTATCTGGTTACATAACGAGAAGATATCACGAACAAGGAAGTTTTTTTATGTTTGTTTGTAGTAATTTACAGTCGTTTTAAACTGTTTTCTTCTCAGCTCTGAGCCACTGTTGAGCTAAACGTTTTGACTCATTATCTTCATCTCTTTTATATATTTTTCTCTAATTTGTAATTATCTTTTTTGCGCGATAATACTGCGTTTTGTCGTACTTACAGCAATGGCGACCATGATTGAAAGTTCAACTTCCTACATTTCGGGATTGCCAACCTAAATAACTATACTGTAATATTGCATATTACAAACCACGTGTGGCTCTCTATGTATCAAAAATCTCCTGGCTTGACAGGCCTAGAAGACTCTTAGCCTACTTGCCGGCTGCTGGCCTCACATGCACATGTGTCAATCACAGAGTAGATGATCATCAGCCAGTGTAGGGGTGACATGTGGTCAGCATTTTATAGCTGGTTTTCTCAATCTGGAGTTGCTACTTATTGTAGCTACCGAAATGCTTCATGATGCTGGGTGGGCACCGGTCCCAATACTGGTCGAAATACCATGAGAAAATGTCTACCTCCATGGTGATTCGAACCAGCGCAAGTTCCTTAGCTCTGCGCCAAGGCTTCTTGCCTTAACCACACGGCTACGGCGCGGTACGCCCTCTATGCGGCATATATATATGTTATAATTAAATCTTTAACATTGAGCAATGCAAGCTTAATATAAGAAAAAAAAATAAGTGTTTGAATTGGATTCGCCTGGTAGTGTAATGGATATCACGCTGAGGTACAGACTCAGAGATCCGGGTTCGAATCCCGTCCAGGCATTTATTTTTCTTATCATACCATATATATATATATATATACGTTCCATGCTGTATAGGCATCTGGATAGTCTGAGTATCGTCGAGGCATTCCTGCCAGGCCTAAAAAATGTTGAGGGGAAAAAGTTAAATTTACTCCTGTAAATATGATTATAAATTGAACTTTTAATATACAAAACATATCCAAAAGGTAGTGTTAATATACATTATACGAAACAAATCACTGCATTTTAAATGAACTGAACTTTATTTGAAACAATATAAAATAATAAATACGTACTTTCCGCCATTTTGTAACTGAATGGCTTACGGCCTCTTGTAGTTTCAACTAATAAACATTGCCCAAAATGTTAATGTTAGTCAGTTATTTATAATGAACACAAATATTTCCAACAAAAATGTTATTATTTATTATTTTGAAAACACTTTCGCGCAAAAAATAATGTACAACGCACGTTTGTGAAGTCATTTACAGAATCTCGGAAATTAAAATGCCCTCTATGTATACTACGTACAATGTATATACAAAAAATATCCAAAAGGTAGTGTTAATATACATTATACGAAACAAATCACTGCATTTTAAATGAACTGAACTTTATTTGAAACAATATAAAACAATAAATACGTACTTGCGGCCATGTTATCAATAATTGTTCTCAAGGCCTTCTGTTGTTTCAACTAATATAAGCATTGCCCACACTGTTAACGTTAGTCAATTGTTTATAATGAACGCGAATATTTCCAACAAAAATATTATTATTTTAATATTATTCATTATTTTGAAAACATCATCGTGCAAAAAATAATGTACAACGCACGTTTGTGAAGTGTTTTACAGAATCTCGGAAATTAAAAAGTTCCTATCATAAATAATTATTTTGTTCCATTAACACAGTTTAACCTCTCACCTTATATATATTTTTACGCGTCACGCGCCACTCGGACGTTACAGTGGCACGACTGTCGGGAGAGGGATTGTAATTATCATCATCATCATCATAGTACATTCACGAATTTAGGCCATTTGTTGACCTGTTTCGGCCTCAAGAGAAACACCATCCACAAGTCTTTTGAGTGGACGTCCTGGTCTTCTTCTTCCTGCAGGTTGATGGATTGTAATTATGGATAATATAATACTTTTTTAACCACACAAGGTCATGGAGTTAGAGAGAATTGACAGTTTTACATACATGCACACACATTATCATTTTATGTGACTAATAAGTACGGTTAATAATTTATAAAAACCATTTTAATGTGTGCAAACCTAATAGCATATTTTTTTTTGTATAGAGTATCTTATTTATTTTCTTTGTATACCAATTTTCTTCATCCTATTTTTCGTATAGCAGTATCATTCCTTAAATTGCTTTGTTGTATAAGTGTTGTGTTATTTTTCATAAGTAATACCACGAGTGATTACCAAATTATCGATAAATTCACGACCCACGAAGTGAGGAGTGAATTTATCCAAGAGAATTTGGAAATCAAGAGTGGCATTTGTTAGGACTATTTAACGAATAAAATTAAGCTCTTTACTCACAAATCATTATTTAAATATAGTTATTTTTAAAAATTTATATATTTAATGTAAACGGCGATGTTTGAAAACAAATGAGAAACGATAGGTACGCTTCATTTGGTGCTTTTATTCATCACTGCAACCAGATCATATTATTTATAGCAAAAGGAACGCAATATTCTAAGAATGCACTCTAGTGGAGAAAAAATGAAACACATCAAAATGTATATTAATTAATTTCTGATGTCCTATGATGTAAATATGACAATTATATTTTTCTGGGAAAAAATACATTTAGGAAAGTGAAAACAGTGGTTTCTTTTTTTGGTGGTATAATCAATTGCTACAAATGTTTTTATATTAACTCCCGCATGCGGAATATATTGACATTCATGCACTATATATACAATCTGGTAGCCGTATTTCTTGGTGAGTCAGTCACTGCAAAAGAATGCTCTGACCTATTCAGAATGTTAAAAAGGAGGTGCTTTCTTTATTATGTTAAACTTTAGTTGGTAAATTTTAGGCGAAACACGACTGTGATTGGTTGTAAATAAAAATCATTGTAACGTGATTGGTCATTGACTCCCATTTGGGGCATGAGTTAAATAGTCATTATAAACAAGTACGAGGAAATTGTTTATTGAAACATTGGAAGGTTTACAGATATCACTATTTAGCGAATGGTTGGAAGGACTCTAATAGTGTATGATGCAATTTGGAGGCTGTCATACAAATGTACATTACGTGCAGCTCTTTCACACCTAATAACTGTTATTGCTACTGTATAATAGCAGCTATTAGCCTAGGTAAACACGTTACACTTATTTTAATGGTGTAATGTCTTTACAGCTTTAAGTTGTCAATTAATCTCACTGCAGGCACTTTACTGTCGGACATCTACAGATTTAACTTAGGTTTTGTATTTGCAGATGACATTGTGTTTATAGCGAATTCAGAAGATGACCTACAACGTTCAGTCCACTCTTTTCACCAAATTGCAATAAACTACAACTTGGAAATATCAACAGAAAAATCTAAAGTCATGGCTTTCCTAGGAAAAGACCCAGTTCGCAGTAAAATTGTTATTAATAATAAAATATTTGAACAAACCAACACATTTAACTATCTCGGATACCAAGTTAGATACGAAGAAGAAAAATATTTTAGTCAAAAAATTATAAAATTTAACAGAGTAACAGGAATTATACATAATATTTTCAAGCCAAACACAGTACAGCAACACACACGAACTAGAATTTATAAAACACTGGCTAGACCCATATTATGTTACGGCAGTGAGGCCTGGACAATTCGCAGTGTAGATGAACAAAGACTAACTGCGGCAGAAATAAAATGTATGAGACGTACTGCAGGTTACTCAAGAACAGACCATAAAAGGAATTCTGAGATTCTCAAAGAATTACAAACAGAATCAGTCATGGAATATGTACAAAAATACAGAAATAACTGGAAACTCACGTACGAAGAATGAACAGAACAAGAATACTACGTCAGATATTAAATTACCAGCCACCAGGCAAGAGATCTTGAGACCGTAACAGACCGCTAGGTCTATCACATGAAAGGAAGAAGAAGAATACTTAGGTTTTGCGTCAAGTTTTAACCCTTAAATTGGCTATCATATAAGGGATACTTTAATTTATTTAATCTTCTTCTTCTTCTTCCTTTCATGTGATAGACCTAGTGGTCTGTTACGGTCTCAATCCAACGTTTGAAGGGTCTGCCCATAGATCTCTTGCCTGGTGGCTGGTAATTTAAGATCTGACGTGGTATTCTTGTTCTGCTCATTCTTCGTACGTGAGATTTCCAGTTGTTGCTGTATTTTTGTACATATTCCATGACTGATTCTGTGTGTAATTCTTTGAGGATCTCAGAATTCCTTTTATGGTCTGTGCTTGAATAGCCCGCAGTACGTCTCATAAATTTCATTTCTGCCGCAGTTAGTCTTTGTTCGTCTACACTGCGAATTGTCTGGCCAGACAATATGGGTCTGGCCAGTGTTTTATAAATTCTAGTTCGTGTGTGTTGCTGTACTGTGTTTGGCTTGAAAATATTATTTATAATTCCTGTTACTCTGTCAAATTGTACAATTTTTTGACTAAAATCTTTTTCTTTTTCGTATGTATAATTTATTTAATAATTTTGATATAGAAAAACTCAAATTTGTGTTAATCACACGTTACACATGGTTTTATTTCCACTGCTGGCCAACAGATTGAATATGCATCACGAGCAATTAGCATTTTGCCAATCTAAAAGTTACACCATGGATAAAATCCAGTCCAGATTGTGAAATGTTTATGTCAGAGACGTCCAAATACGGCCGGCTTGCCGTATACGGCCCTCCATCACTTTCTATCCGGCCCTTGTAGATCTATAGTATAGCATTCTAATAATTTAAAATATGCTAAGGGCAGATCTGACCTATATTATTAGTCTATCAGTGATGCAACAAGAACATGGAAATATGTTCTAACAACACAAAAACAAAAATAGTAAATCAACACACGCTTATATTAATAATAATAATAATAATAATAATAATAATAATAATAATAATAATAATAACTATTTAACTCATGCCCCAAATGGGACTCAATGGCCAATCACGTTTCAATGATTTCTGTTTTACAACCAATCAGAGTCGTGTTTCACGAAATATTTATCAGTGTTATAATTACCATATTAAAGAAAGCTCCTCCTTTTTAATATTCTGAACAGGTCTGACCATTATTTTGCAGTGACTGAGCCCATGAGAAATACGGCTACCATATTGTATATATAGTGCATGAATGTCAACACATGCCGCATGCGGGAGTTAATATGAAAACATTTGTAGCAATTGATTGTACCACTAAAAAAAGAAACCACTGTTTGCACTTTCTTAAATGTATTTTTTCCCAGGTAACAATCCAGAAAAATATAATTGTCATATTTACATCATACGACATCAGAAATGAATTAATATACAGTTTGATGTGTTTCATTTTTTCTCCACTAGAGAGCATTCTTACAATATTGCGTTCCTTTGGCAATAAATAGTATGATCTGGTTGCAGTGATAAACAAAAGAAGCAGATGAAGCGTACCTATCGTTTCTCATTTGTTTTCAAACATCGCCGTTTACATTAAATATATAATTTTAAAATAACTATAGTTAAATAATGATTTGTGAGTAAACAGCTTAATTTTATTCGTTAAATAGTCCTAACAAATGCCACTCTTGATTTCCAAATTCTCTAGATAAATTCACGACTCACGAGTTAGCTACTTAAAGTGGACCAATGTGGCAGTGGTTTGTGCGAATTAGATAGTATTATCGTAATTGCTGAAGTAATTACAAAGGATGTGATTGGTTTGAAGAGAATGTTCGTTGCGATGTCTTAGCAGACAGAGAACTGGATAATATGAGGCCAGGAAGTTTCTCATAACTACAGTATCATCGTGTCTTGTTTATGATCGCATTTCAATTGAACAGAACTGGCTAATGTGATGGAGATGCTATCATAAGAAATAATTTGCACAAGTCACGATCCTCCTGACCTCGGGTTACCTTCCATCACGAATTGGAGTGAAATTCCATTACTCTGACAAGTGCAGTGATGACCATTTTAGTCAGTCCCTGTGGACTAGCGATTTCTAGACCTCGGATTTTAGGCAAAAACCTATTTTCTTCCTGAAGAGATAACTTGAAATGAAGTTGCATTTACCGATTGATTGAGGGTCTTTCCACTTTTCAGCGGTTGCCCTTTTACCAGCCGGCTGCTGGCCCTTCACATCCACATGTGTCAATCACAGAGGTAGATGATCAACAACCAGTGTAGGGGTGACATGTGGTTAGCATGTCGAGTCCCCCAGCCGTTAGAGCTGGTTCCTCAACCTGGAGCCGCTACTTATTGTAGCTACCCAATTGCCTCACGATGCTGGGTGGGCATCGGTCCCATACTGGCCGAAATACCATGAGAAAATTTCTTCCCCCATGGAGACTCGAACCAGCGCAAGTCCCGTAGCTCTGCGCCAAGGCTTCCTACCTTAACCGCTCGGCTACGGCGCGGGAACGTGTATTTACACGTTTCATATATTTATATGATCAAAAATGGTGGTCCTATAGTGCCTAAATTAATTTAATAGTTTCCCAGCTTGGTAACAGCGTACATTAAACAAGAGTAGCCCTATTATACCATGCGAGGTTGGGAAATGGTTTTTACAGAATCGAGGAAAATATTTAATATATATATATATATATATATATATATACTTACTTACTCACTGGCACTATCGAACCCGTAGGTTCATGGCCGCGCGGACATACGCTCTCCATACATCCCTATCCTGAGATAATGCTTTCCAATCATTCCCTGTATAATCTACTTCCCTCAAATCATAGTTAATGTTATTCTCCCACCTCGTTCTTGGTCTACCAACTGGGCGTTTTCCCTCTGGCTTTCCTACAAGAAGCTTCCATGCAAGTCTTTCATTCCCCATACGTGCAACATGTCCTGCCCATCGCAGTCTACGAGACTTAACTGTTCTTATTAATATATATATGGTATGATAAGAAAAATAAATGCGTGGACGGGATTCGAATCCCGTCCAGGCATTTATTTTTCTTATCGTACCATATTAAGCTTGCATTGCTCAATGTTAAACATTTAATTATAACATATATATATATATATATATATACATACATATATATACATCTATAAAGCGTCACTGCTATAAGGTAAAAATATTCTCTTTAATTTGCTTACTTCATATAGTCAGCTGCTAGATGGCGGTGAAGACCGAGTTCTCGCGACATCTAGTAATAATGGAGAATATAATACATATATAAGAAAGATAAGTGTTTGAATTGGATTCGCCTGGTGGTGTAATGGATATCACACTGAGGTACAGACTCAGAGATTCGGGTTCGAATCCCGTCCAGGCATTTATTTTTCTTATCATTCCATATTAAGCTTGCATTGCTCAATGTTAAACATTTAATCATAACATCGATAAAGCGTCACTGCTATAAGGTAAAAATATTCTCTTTGATTTGCTTACTTGATTTAGTCAGCTGCTAGATGGCGGTGAAGACCGAGTTCTCGCGACATCTAGTAATAATGGAGAGAATAATACATATATAAGAAAAATAAGTGTTTGAATTGGATTCGCCTGGTAGTGTAATGGATATCACACTGAGGTACAGACTCAGAGATCCGGGTTCGAATCCCGTCCAGGCATTTATTTTTCTTATCATTCCATATTAAGCCTGCATTGCTCAATGTTAAACATTTAATTATAACATCTATAAAGCGTCACTGCTATAAGGTAAAAATATTCTCTTTAATTTGCTTACTTGATATAGTCAGCTGCTAGATGGCGATGAAGACCGAGTTCTCGCAACATCTAGTAATAATGGAGAGTATAATACATATATAAGAAAAATAAGTGTTTGAATTGGATTCGCCTGGTAGTGTAATGGATATCACACTGAGGTACAGACTCAGAGATCCGGGTTCGAATCCCGTCCAGGCATTTATTTTTCTTATCATTCCATATTAAGCTTGCATTGCTCATTGTTAAACATTTAATTATAACATCTATAAAGCGTCACTGCTATAAGGTAAAAATATTCTCTTTAATTTGCTTACTTGATATAGTCAGCTGCTAGATGGCGATGAAGACCGAGTTCTCGCAACATCTAGTAATAATGGAGAGTATAATACATATATAAGAAAAATAAGTGTTTGAATTGGATTCGCCTGGTAGTGTAATGGATATCACACTGAGGTACAGACTCAGAGATCCGGGTTCGAATCACATCCAGGCATTTATTTTTCTTATCATTCCATATATATATATATATATATATATATATATATATATATAAAGAGAGGAAGACCAAAAAGACTTGGAAGAGCACTATGGAAGGAGAAATACGTGAAATGGGAAAAATACGTATGAAATGGGGAGGTGAAGAGGTTAGCAGATGATAGAGCTAAATGGAGAATTTATCCTTCAGTGAGAAGTGTTAAATTAATAATAGAAATCTCAAAAGTATATTCGTCTAGATATTCTGTGTTTTGGTACATAAAAAATAAACATTCCAAAACATAGAATATCATAAACTTCAAGGCGATCTTTAAAAAAGTCAAGTCGGACATACTTTTTTTTTAGATCACCTTGAAGTACGTTTTGCTTGTCCTGAGAAGTTTGGTTTTTTAACTTAAGTCCATTTTACCGCGCACATATAATAAATTTACGAGATTTTAAATTATTTGTTTTTCAGTTTGTTGAACAATTGCCTGTATTCCTAAAATTCCTATATCATCATCATCGTCATCCAGCAAGTATTAGGCCGTGTGGCCTGTTACGGTCTCAAAGAGGATTTTTCCATCCAGCGCTTTTTTGAACATCCTAGCGAACTTTTGCGTTGGGAGCAGTAACGAAGCATGGCTTTTGGAATTCTATGAGACGGCATTCGTTGAAGATGGGCTTTCCAGTTCTGGTAGTTTTGTATATGGTGAAGAATGGGTTCTACATCCAACTCTTCCATAATTTCCTCATTTCTTTTATGGTCCCACTTTGTGTAGCCTGCTATATGGCGCATAAATCGCATCTCATTTGCTGTTATTCGGAACCAGAAACGATGTTTCTCAGAGGCTTCATATATCAGATTGAGGTTGTTTTACAAGCTGTAAATTTATGACGCGGGAGCCACGGCTTTACATCCCGTCCGTAGTAAATCATAAGCTTACTCAACATTTTTACGCCATAGAAAAAGTTCACAATAAACTACAACATGGAAATCTCAACAGAAAAATCTAAAGTCATGGCTTTCCTAGGAAAAGACCCAGTTCGCAGTAAAATTGTTATTAATAATAAAATATTAGAACAAACCAACACATTTAACTATCTCGGATACCAAGTTACATACGAAGAAGAAAAAGGTTTTAGTCAAAAAATTATAAAATTTAACAGAGTAACAGGAATTATAAATAATATTTTCAAGCCAAACACAGTACAGCAACACACACGAACTAGAATTTATAAAACACTGGCCAGACCCATATTATGTTACGGCAGTGAGGCCTGGACAATTCGCAGTGTAGATGAACAAAGACTAACTGCGGCAGAAATGAAATTTATGAGACGTACTGCGGGCTATTCAAGGACAGACCATAAAAGGAATTCTGACATTCTCAAAGAATTACAAACAGAATCAGTCATGGAATATGTACAAAAATACAGAAATAACTGGAAATCGCACGTATGAAGAAGGAGCAGAACAAGAATACCACGTCAGATCTTAAATTACCAGCCACCAGGCAAGAGATCTTTGGGCAGACCCTTCAAACGTTGGATTGAGACCGTAACAGACCACTAGGTCTATCACATGAAAGGAAGAGGAATAATAATAATAATAAGAAGAAGAAGAATAAGAAGAAGAAAAAATTCATATACTCCAGCCTGGTTTGAACCCGCGAATCTCTTCTTCGTATTGTCCATGCTTCACTACCATATCTTAATACTGGTCTTGCGTGAATCTTATAAAGCCGTGATCTTCTGTTCTTCTGTACTAAAAGTTAATTTAACAAAACGATAAAAAAATACTAAATAAAACTAGTAATTTTGGAACAATTTGATTATTGTTATTTAAGAGTCAAACCCAGACAGATCAGACTACAAGTATGAAGTTATGATTATAGTTTTGTAGAATAATTCATACTTTCACAAAGCTGTTATATTATTTTTCCTTGACTATAGCTTCTTATAATTATAGCTGTCAAGTTCATGTTCTGTACATGCGTTGAAGTCTCCACGCACTTGCCGGTCTGCGTATTGTTCAAGAAGTCCTTTGTATAATAGAATGAGTGATATACATCCATTGTGAAGTAATGAATGCAGCAGCCGCGAGTCTTCATTCAGGATAGCTGACAGTGATGCTGATTACGCACAAAGCTACTTTGACAAAGGATCAGCCCTTATTCACTAACGAGATTTAGTTTCAATTTAAATTATTTTTAGTAGTCATACATATGTGGCAGGACATGTGGCACGAATGGGGAATGAAAGACGTGCATGGAAGCTTCTTGTAGGAAAACTAAAGGAAAACGCGCAGTTGGTAGACCAAGAATATGGTGGGAGAATAACATTAACTATGACTTCTACTGTTTAATTTTGTACTAGAGCGTGCCATTAATTCTTTAGAGAATGAGGAAGGCTTACAACTGAATGGTATTAATAAGCTGTTGGTTTATGCTGTTGATGTAGTACTATTGGCCGATAGCGAGGAGACACTAAAGGACAACTCGCACGCACTATTGAGTAACACTAAGAAATTAGGACTGGAAGTAAATATCAATAAAACTAAATATATGGTCACACGTAGAAATACATTATATAATGGAAATGGACGGCTAATGACGGATGAGGGAAATTTTGAGGAAGTGGCTGAATTCAAATACCTGGTAACAATAATCACAAATAGGAATGAGATGCACAAAGAAATTAAACATATGCTCAATTCTGGAAATGCGTGTTATTATGCATTGCAGAGACTCTTGCTGTCCCTACTTCTTTAAAAAAATATTAAACTGAAAATATATAAAACTATTATTCTACCAGGATACGAAACATGGACTCTTATTTTAAGGGATGAGAGGAGATTACAAATATTTGAGAATAGAGTGCTTAGGAAAATGTTTGGACCAAAGAGAGATGAACAAACAGGTGAATGGAGAAGACTACATAACAATGAACTACATGGTCTTTATAGGAAGCCAGATATAATGAGAGCAGTTAAGTCTCGTAGACTGCGATAGGCAGAACATGTGGCACGAATGGGGAATGAAAGACGTGCATGGAAGCTTCTTGTATGAAAACCAGAGGGAAAACGCCCAGTTGGTAGACCAAGAGTGAGGTGGGAGAATAACGTTAACTATTATTGGAGGGAAGTAGATTATACAGGGGATGATTGGAAAACATTAGCTCAGGATAGGGGTGTATGGAGAGCTTATGTCCGCGCGGCCATGAACCTACGGGTTCGATAGTGCCAGTGAGTTAGTTATTGTAGCCTATAGCTGGCTTAACTTAACATGGAAATATCAACAACAAAATCTAAAGTTATGACCTTTCAAGGGAAATTCCCAGTAAGAAGTAAAATTTGTATTCAGAATTCAATATTAGAGCAAGTTAATTCATTTAAATACTTAGGATATAATCTAACTTATAATGAGGAATGTGATATATCCTTTAAAATACAAAACTATAATAAAGCTTTAAGAATTATCAACCAAGTTTTTAAATCATCAAAAGTGCAGAGACACACAAGAATGAAAATCTATAAAATTCTCACTGTTATGGCAGTGAAGCTTGGACCATCAGAACTCAGGATGATCGTCATATTACAGTCACGTAGATGAAATTTCTGCGACGAACTGCAGGTTATAGCCTTGTAGACCACCAAAGAAATTCAACAATAGCCAGAGAGTTAAACATCGTACCTATATCTGAATACTTCCAAGAATATAGAAACAATTGGCTAGCCCATATTCAGTGCATGGATCGTCGCAGAATACCAAAACAAATTCTTCACTACATTCCTCGAGGCAGAAGATCTGTGGGTCGACCTTTTCGGAGATGGCGGGAGACCGTAACGGGCCACTGGGCCTAATACTTGAAAGGACGATGATGATGAGCTGGCTTAACTTGGCAGAGAGAGAGAGACGGAGATACAAGGGTAGATCGTTGGCTACTTTGGTCCAGATACGAAAGGAAGAATCCACCCTGTTGTTAGTTTTCTTCTTCCCCCTTACCCATATTAACATCTGGTGAAGAAATGCTGACAACACAGGTGCGAGTAAGAGACGTGAGTACAGGTGTCTCATTCTACAAATTTCTCGTAAAGTTAAACCAGAGAGACTATATTAATTAAATGAAAAAAAACGTAGTTTTATTTGATTTTCATATTTAGTATAATTCAGTGACGGCTGTTTCGGTAGAGGTTATAGTTAACGTGGACAAGGGTTGAACCCATTTCTGAGGCGAATGGGTTAAATGATGCGGAGCGAACGTTTTTGACGCGAGTATTAGAGTTCGACCACCGAGTGATTCTATGTGGGTGGCCGCAGCCATTATTGTCCTTCATAAGTCTGAATCTTCCCTCATACACGTCCATTCTGCAGTAATTGATTTTTCTCACGTTACTTTCCACTCCCTGTCACTCACTGTTGATGGAACAGGTTTGTATGACTTCATCTGCTGTCACTATTTACTCTTCTTTATTTTACAACATACATATTGCAAGATCTCCGCAAGACTCCAAAATTGCTCTTCTTCACAGAGTCCTGTTGTAATATATATAGGCCGGAGTTTTGCCTGTTAGTATGTTTTATTGCTTGAAAGTTACATACATGAGAGAAATGTGTTATATACTACTGTGTGTTTTATATATATATATATATATATATATATATATATATATAATCATCATCCGGTATCATGGCAGCTGCCGCCGTCTTCCGGAAACCAAACGCCATTCCTCTCTGTCAATCCATTGATCTTCCTCCAATCCTCTGATATTCATAGCCGCTTGTATCCCTTCTATCCAAATTTTCTTCGGTCTTCCTCCTTTCTATTGGGATCCATTCCATAACAATTTAGGCAATCTTTGCTCTGACATATTCTTTTGATTCTTTAATTTGCTTGCTTGTTATATCTGGCTACCAGATGGCAGTGAATACCGAGTTCTCGCTACATCTAGTAATGATGGAGAATATATATATATATATATATATATATATATATATATATATATATATCCATCCATCCATAGTAATTCTGCCCGAAGGCAGGACCTTCACTGCAATCATAGCATTTTCATGCTATGCTTGCAGCTTTACTAGGGAATTGTGAAGGTGTGGTAGCTTCCCGTTGCTTTTCACACCGGCGAAGGATGATGATGATAATGATAATGGTAAGGATGATAATGATAAGGATGATGGCTATATGATTTCGGGGTCCGTTTGGGCCTTAAAGTTTTCCTGACATTTGTCTTACAGGTGAGGAAAAACCCCGATAAAAACCTCACCCAGAAAAACTGCCCCGACCGGGGATCGAACCCGGGCCCGCTGCGTGACAAGGCAGCACGCTACCTCGAGACCACAGTGGTGGACAATATATATATATATATATATATATATATATATATATACACACACACACACATTACATGCATACATATGGATGTATTTACAGTATCATCTTCGCAGTTAACTCCCCTTAACCGAAATCTTATAGTAAGGGATTATTTAAAAGAAAGTTTTTTTTTAGCATACTATCATGACCAGCATTTTTAAGTTCGACTTTCAAATACACGTCCAAAAAAACACACACACAAAAACACATTGCAATTCATTTTTCAGGACTCGTTCCGGAAAAAAATCCATTCACTTTTCAGGACTCATACTGAAATAAATCAATTTGTATTATTTTTCAGGAGACATTACGAAAAAAATTAACACATTGCCATTCATTTTTCTGGATTCGTACTGAAAAAAAAATGTCATCCAGTTTTTTCAGAAATCTACTGAAAAAGAAATGTGTCGTTCATTTTACAAAACTCGCACTGAACAAAAAAAAAATAAATTGCCATTCATTTTTCAGGACTCTTAATAGAAAACCATTGTTGTTAATTTATCAGTACTCATACTGAATAATAAAACATTATTATTAATTTTTCGGAACTCGCCAGAAAAAAAAATCATTCATTTTTCAGGAATCATCAGAAAAAATCAGGACTTATAGAAAAAACAAATTGTCTTTCATTTTTGAGGACTTGTATTGAAAAAAAAAAAGGCATTCATTTTCCAGGACTAGTGCACAAAAACATTTTCAGCACTCATACTAAAAGAAAATCAGGGCTCGTACTGAAAAAAAAGTGACATTCATTTTATAGGACTCATACTAAAAAAAAATCATTTTTCAGGACTCATACTGAATAATAAAAAGAAAATTATAATTCATTTTTCAGAACTCGTCAGAAAAAAAAACATTCATTTTTAGGACTCGTCAGAAAAAAAAAATCAGCACTCTTACAAAAACAAATTGTCATTAATTTTTTAGGACATGTTCTGAAATGAAGGCATCCATTTTCCAGGAATCGTACAAAAAATCATTTTCAGGACTACTATTCTTACTTACTTACTCACTCACTGGCACTATCGAACCCGTAGGTTCATGGCCGCGCGGACATAAGTTCTCCATACACTCCTATCCTGAGCTAATGTTTTCCAATCATCCCCTGTATAATCTACTTCCCTCAAATCATAGTTAATGTTATTCTCCCACCTCATTCTTGGTCTATCAACTGGGCGTTTTCCCTCTGGCTTTCCTACAAGAAGCTTCCATGCAAGTCTTTCATTCCCCATACGTGCAACATGTCCTGCCCATCGCAGTCTACGAGATTTCAGGACTACTATTAAAATATATTTTTCCGGGGCTTGTACTTAAAAAGAAAACTCATTGTTATTAGTTTTTCAGGTCTCATACTGAAAAAAATAGTTTATTTTTCAGGATTCATACCGAGAAAAAAAAATGTCATTTATTTTTCAGCACTCTTACCGAAAAAAGTCATTGTCATTCATTTTTCAGGACTCTTACCGAAAAAGAAATCATTCATTTTTCAGGACTCTTACCGAAAAAGAAATCATTCATTTTTCAGGACTCTTACCGAAAAAGAAATCATTCATTTTTCAGGACTCTTACCGAAAAAGAAATCATTCATTTTTCAGGACTCTTACCGAAAAAGAAATCATTCATTTTTCAGGACTCTTACCGAAAAAGAAATCATTCATTTTTCAGGACTCTTACCGACAGAAAAAATTGTAATTTTTCTCTCATCATAATGTTTCTACGAAGTTAGATCATATAAATATAAACTGGGTCATCTAGTAGCCAAGGAGACAAGTGAACTTGGGAACAGGTGCACTTATCCCATTAGACTTCTAGGTGTCTCAGTTGTTTATCAAGAAATAATAACTTAATTAAACCTATTTCAGTTAAAATTGTCTCTTTCAAGATTATTTTCATTTTGCCTAATAAAATGAATAGTCTATATTTGGATAAGTATGTTTTCCCATTTTAAAAAGCCATATTAAAATCACAAGTGTTGGTATAAAAGGCGTTGAACCCAGCGACCTGACAAACACTATTGTTAGTCGCACTCACCACTTGCAGGTTGCGCTTCAGGTTCAAGCACTGCAGGTGGGCGCAATATTACGCCGAACACAGAGTTTTCCACCAGCCCCATAAATATTTGTAGTTGTTACGTGGTTTTTTGTCCAACTAAACAATTCAGCTTTTTGTCGTGAACATAAACAAAATATATTTTAGGGTTTCATTATATTAGGAGTATTTGAGAAATTTTGAGGGGAAAGTGGCTGAATTCAAACTACAAGGGAGACAATCATCACAAATCGGAATGAGATGCACAAGGAAATTAAACATAGGCTCAATTCTGGAAATGGCGTGCTATTATGCATTGCAGAGACTCTTGACTGTTCCCCCAACCTCATTTCATATAAGTTAAACTTAAAAGAAAATATAACATATTATAGCTACCAGTTATATTATATGGCTGCGAAACATGGACTCTTCGCGTTAAGGGAGGAAAGTAGATTCAAAGTCCTTCAGTATAAAGTACTTAGGACAATTTTTGGGAGACCAAAGAGAGCATGAACAGACAGGTGAATGGAGAAGACTACATAACAATGGACTACACTGCGTCTTTCTAGGAAGCCAAGATATCAATAAGCAACAGTTAAGTCTCGTAGACTGCGGTGGGCAGGACATGCGACACGTATGGGCAATGAAAGACTTGCATGGCAGCTTCTTGTAGGAAAGCACGCAGCCGCGAAAAACCCCCCGTCGGCTAGACCAAGAATGAGGTGGGAGAATAACATTAAATATGATTTGAGGGAAGTAGATTATACAGGGAATGATTGGAAAGCATTAGCTCAGGATAGGGATGTATGGAGAGCTTATGTCCGTGCTACCATGAACCTACGGGTTCGATAGTGCCAGTGAGTAATTAAGTAAGTATTTGAGAATAAACATCTTAGGATCATTTTTGGACCAAAGAGAGATGAACAAACAGGTGAATAGAGAAGACTTACACAACAGTGACCTATATGGTCTTTATCTTGTTCTTATAAGCCCATGTTTAGGCGCTCTCCCCCTACAGGGAAGAATTTGAACCATACTAATTTAGTTACACTTTTATATATATATATATATATATATATATATATATATATGTAATTTGAGTGGTACATGGTCAGCGTTCCGCCTCATACTGACATCTAGGAAACCACGGTAGTACTAGGACGGGAAAATTCGGTAAATTTTGCTTAGAGGCCTTTTCATTCAGGCTTAAGGATCTTTTACGAGCCTGAAAATCTTCAGACTCGGGACCCACGGCTTAAACTCTCTCCCGGAGGACTTGCTCCTTGGATTTTTATATGGTCTTTATATGAGGCCAGATATAATAAGAATAGTTAAGTCTCGTAGACTGCGATGGGCAGGACATGTGGCACGAATGAGGAACGAAAGACTTGCATGGAAGCTTCTTGTAGGAAAGCCAGAGGGAAAACGCCCAGTTGGTAGACCAAGAATGAGGTGGGAGAATAACATTAATTATTATTTGAGGGAAGTAAATAATACAGGGAATGATTGGAAAACATTAGCGCAGGATAGGGATGTATGGAGAACTTATGTCCACGTGGCCATGAACCTACGGGTTCGATAGTGCAGTGAGTTAGTGTTTCATTATGTTGGATTTTCAACTTTACATCATCGAATATCGGGGGGGGGGGAATATATATATTTTTTTTTTGACATTTGGCAATGAAGGCAAATATGATATGAAAAGAAAAAAGAATGCTTGAGTCGGGATTTGAACTCGAGTCTCTAAAGTCTGTACCTTTAGCGCTCTAACCAACTGAGCTACCCAAGAATTCCAATACAAACATACAATTTTCTTATACATGTATTCTCAATTCACACAAGAGGTAGCGGAAATTTGTTCCAACTGCCATCTACTGGCTAACATAACAGTTAAGCAAATTTTTACAAGAGTTACTGCTATAAAGTAAATATTCTCTTTAAAAATTTGCTTAACTGTTAGGTTAGCCACTAGATGTCAGTTGGAACAAATTTTCGCTACCTCTTGTGTGAATTGAGAATACTACATGTATAAGAAAATTGTATGTTTGTATTGGAATTCTTGGGTAGCTCAGTTGGTTAGAGCGCTAAAGGTACAGACTTTAGAGACTCGAGTTCAAATCCCGACTCAAGCATTCATTTTTCTTTTCATATCATATTTGCCTTCATTGCCAAATGTCAAAAAAAAAAATATATATATATATATATATATATACAACCGTTACTGCTATAAAGTAAATATTCTCTTTAAAAATTTTGCTTAACTGTTAGGTTAGCCACTAGATGTCAGTTGGAACAAATTTCCGCTACCTCTTGTGTGAATTGAGAATACTACATGTATAAGAAAATTGTATGTTTGTGTTGGAATTCTTGGGTAGCTCAGTTGGTTAGAGCGCTAAAGGTACAGACTTTAGAGACTCGAGTTCAAATCCCTACTCAAGCATTCATTTTTCTTTTCATATCATATATATTGTAGATGAATAGTGTAAGTCACATTTCTGGCGAAATAAAGTCGAACGTGTCATTAAGTTCTACAAGAAAAACACTATCAGTTAGAAGACAGTGCGAAACACTAAAAGATAAAGTTTAGTTATTGGTTTATTTACTTTCAAAGTTTTGAATCACTCGTTGTACAAGCCCCTTGGCACGTGTCTGTAGTAAAAAAGTTGCGTATGCGTTAATAAATGTTACTCTAATATAACGACTGGATCCGCGAATAAAGAATTTTTTACGCGATAGTGCGTTTTGTCATACTTACCAGCAATGGCGACCATTATTGAAAGTTCAACTTCCTACATTTCGGGGTTGCCAACCTAAATAATTATACTGTAATATTATATTTACACCCATGTGCGGGAAGTAAAACCACTCCTCTCTATGTATACTACGTACAATGTTAAAAGGTAAAGTGATCCCACAACAGGCCTCAGGAGGCCTTTGGGGTAGTAGGAGGTTAAGGCTCCCACTTTTTCTAGACAATCGGCACTTGATGTCAGCCGGGTTGTCAGCCCTGCGTGACGGCCGCCTTTACCCCAGAACAAGCGTCTGGTACTCATTTCCGTTAGAGGCTGAGTCGACCCCAGGGCCATAGTGCCGCCAGAGGGTTTGGGTCAGTTTAAAAACCCTGACCCCAACGGGACTTGAACCCTCGACCCTCCGGCTTGTAGCCCAGTGCCTTAACCACTACGCTACGGCGTATATACAGAAAATATCTAAAAGGTAGTGTTAATATACATTATAAGAAACAAATCACTGCATTTTAAATATACTCCTGGCGCGACAGGCCTAGAGGACCCTTAGCCTACCAGCCGGCTGCTGGCCTCACATCCACATGTGTCAATCACAGAGGTAGATGATCATCAGCCAGTGTTGGGGTGACATTTGGTCAGCATGTCGAGTCCCCCAGCCGTTATAGCTGGTTTCCTCAACCTGGAACCGCTACTTATTGTAGCTACCCAAATGCCTCACGATGCTGGGTGGGCACCGGTCCCATACTGGCTGAAATACCATGAGAAAATTTCTTCCCCCATGGAGACTCGAACCAGCGCAAGTCCCGTAGCTCTGCGCCAAGGCTTTCTGCCTTAACCACTCGGCTACGGCGCGGGACTTGCATAAATGCACTGAACTTTATTTGAAACAATATATTCTTCTTCTTCCTTCCTTCCAAGTATTAGGCCAAGGCCTGTTACGATCCTATAGAAAATTTTCCCTCCAGCGTTTCATAGGACGGCCCAGAGATCTTCGTCCTCTTGATATATAATTATAAACAGCTTTGGGGATCCGATTTGAACTCATTCTTTGAAGATGGTGTTTCCAATTTAGTTGGCACTGTTTAATATATTCCAAAATTGGCGTAGTCTTCAGTTCTTTCAAGATATCGGTGTTCCTTTTCCGATTCCATCTGGTGTAACCCGCTGTTCTGCGCATGAATCGCATTTCACAAGCCGTTATTCTGCTGCTTTATGTTGTCTTTTTTAGTGTCCATGCTTCAGTACCATAGGTTAACAATATAAAAGAATAAATACACACTTGCGGCCATGTTATCAATAATTGTTCTCAAGGCCTCCTGTTGTTTCAACTAATAAACATTGCCACACTGTTAACGTTAGTCAGTTGTTTATAATGAACGCAAATATTTCCAACAAATATATTATTTTACTATTATTTTATTATTTTGAAAACACTATCGCAAAAAAATAATGTAAAACACACGTTTGTGAAGTGTTTTACAGAATCTCGGAAATTAAAAACCTTGCATCGTAATATATTATTAATTTGGTTTTGTTTTGTGGTGTTGTTTTTTTAGTTTTCCTCATATTGTGTTGCAGATATGTTGAAAACTTCCCAACTTTCTTTTCGTACCTAAGTTTTTAAAGAATAGATAGATCATCGGTTGATGAATGTCTTAAATAATCAATTGAGTTGGTGTTTACTTGATGAAAATCCATATTTATTAATTAAATAAAAATAAAACGTAGTTTTATTTGATTTTCATATTTATTGTATAATTCAGTGACAGCTGTTTCGGTACACTGTACCTTCTTCAGACATGTTAACAATTATGAATTGTGTTCCAACTGATCTAAGTCTTCCTCTGCCTCGTCTTCCCTCAGGTTTCCATTCCAAAACACATTTTGGAAGTAAATCCTCTTTCATTCGCTGGACATGTCCGTACCATCTTCATTGCTGAGTTTTAATATAATCTAAAATAGTGTCTTCAATCTTCATTTTCTCCCTTATAACTGAGTTTCTAATTTTTCTCTTCTTGAAATTCTTGCTGCCCTTCGTATAAAATCCATTTCCGTTGCCAAAAGATACTTATTTGTTTTTTGTTGTTAATGGTCAAAGTTCTGCTCCATACGTAATTATGCTTTTAACCCTTAAATTGGCAAAACAGAAATTTTTTCAATTAGTTATTTGAATGTGGCGGACCGCAGTGAAAACGAAATATTGTGTAAATGTTATTATTTGGTATATTGTATAATTAGACATTCGTTTAAGTGGTTTCTCTTTGTTCGTTTTTTTCTGATTTATCTAAAATATTAAATTAACTGAACCAACTGATGTATCTAAAAGGATCCATTATGAATTTAAGAGTTAACAATTGTATGATATAATTTTATTACTTATATTTTTATCCCACAATATTCCATTGAGGCAAAGAGTGATACTGTGTATAGTTTTGCATATAAATTAATTTGAAAGTTTGACGTGATCGAAACGGACGTCCGGTATCGGGTATCTCATCCCGAGATGTGGCAACTCAGGAATTCCAAGAGAACGCCTTCTAGTTCTTGTGGCCCGGGCTACAGTGAGGTCCCCCATCAAGGCCACTTCGCCGCAAAGAGAACAGGTACGGCTCACAGCTTCATAGAATGGATCCACTATGGAAAATAATTGTGCGGCTTTCTTCGTCTTCAAAGCCACGTTCTGTTCCTGCAAATCATACTTAACGTGTATCGCATTTCTTCATCACATCGGTTTTAAAATTTGCATAAATGAAAGCGTGCAAGAAAAGTAATAAATAATAAATCCAGTACTGCAATGTGTATAGTTATCGGATTTAGAAAGAAAAAAAGTACATTTTACAATGACCCTATTATTATTATTATTATTATTATTATTATTATTATTATTATTATTATTATTATTATCTAGGAACAATAATCACAAATAGGAATGAGATGCAAAAAGAAATTAAACATAGGCTCAATTCTGGAAATGCGTGCTATTATGCATTGCAGAGACTTTTGATGTCCCAACTCCTTTCAAAAAACGTTAAGCTGAAAATATATAAAACTATTATTCTACCAGTTATATTATATGGGTGCGAAACCTGGACTCTTACTTTAAGGAAGGAAAGGAGATTACGAGTATTAGAGAATAAAGTTCTTAGGAAAATTTTTGGACCAAAGAGAGATGAACAGACAGGTGAATGGAAAAGACTACATAACAATGAACTACATGGTCTTTATATGAAGCCAGATATAATGGGAACAGTTAAGTCTCGTAGACTGCGATGGGCAGGACATGTTGCGCGTATGGGGAATGAAAGACGTGCATGGAAGCTTCTTGTAGGAAAGCCAGAGGGAAAACGTCCAATTGGTAGACCAAGAATGAGGGGGGAGAACAACATTAACTATGATTTGAGGGAAGTAGATTATTCAGGGAATGATTGGAAAGCATTAGCTCAGGATAGGGATGTATGGAGAGCTTATGTCCGTGCGGCCATGAACCTTCGGGTTCGATAGTGCCAGTGAGTTAGTTAGTTATTATTATTATTATTATTCCCAGATGATAATTCTTCTTCTTCTTCTACTACAAGGTTTATGCTATGCAGCCTGTTCCGGCGAAGTTAAAAGTGGAGTCCATCTTCTACGTGGTCGGCCAACATCTCTTGTTCCTCTGGGATTATACAGGAAGGTTCTTTTTGGTATTCTTTCGTTGTTCATTCTCATTAAGTGTTCTGCCATTTCTTATTATTTTCGCTGATTTTATCTTCAATTTTATATATATTTAATTCTTCTCGTATAGTTTCATTCCCTATTCTATCCGCTCTTGTGCATCCTTTCACATTACGTAAAAACAGCATTTCCGCAGTTTGTATCCTGCTTTTATCCCTTGATTTCATTATCCAATTTTCACTTCCATACAACAACAAAGGAACAGCCATTGTTTTATATAATTTAAGTTTCGTATCTTTCCTTGTTTTCCGACCTAAGGTTCTTTTTATGGTTCCACAAATAGCCTGAAATTTATTTACTTTATTTTCTATATCTTTATTTTCTCTATAAGTTATATCACATCCTAAATATTGGAAATGTGATATTTGTTCTATTATTTTGTTATCCAGTACAATTTTTGATCCAATTCCATATTTATCAATAAACGCCATTACTTTTGACTTATTTATTGATATTTTACAATTATATCTATTGGCTATTTTCCGTCCGGGTTTCTCCTTCGCTTCTTAGTAATAGAACATTCATCTGGCCGCCTTACAAGGGCTGCGCAGATATAATTGGGTGGTGGGATTGCCACCTTACATCCTCCCAAAATTGGATAATGAAATCAAGGGATAAAAGCAGGATACAGACTGCGGAAATGCTGTTTTTACGTAATGTGAAAGGATGCACAAGAGCGGATAGAATAAGGAATGAAACTATACGAGAAGAATTAAATATGTATAAAATTGAAGATAAAATCAGCGAAAATAATAAGAAATGGACAGAACACTTAATGAGAATGAACAACGAAAGAATACCAAAAAGAACCTTCCTGTATAATCCCAGAGGAACAAGAGATGTTGGCCGACCACGTAGAAGATGGACTCCACTTTTAACTTCGCCGGAACGGGTTGCATAGCCTAAACCTTGTAGTAGTAGAAGAAGAAGATGATAGAAAAATTGAAAACTCAACAAGACTTTCTGCAACATGCTATAGAGCTACAAAGTAAATATCACCTACAAAATAACCCAGAAAAACTACCTGTACAAGATAACCCTCTTAGAGGGTTTCATTCCCTATTCTATCCGCAAATACATTACTCTCTGCTCAAATTACTTCCAATCACTGGTGAGCTGAGATCGAATTAACGGCCGCCTTAACCGGTCATGCATGAATGTTGACGTTTTCGTAATATTGGCAACGAATTACCCAGAATTCTCAGCGATAAAACCACTTCCGTTATTTTCGTCTGCTATAGAGGAATGCATTTATGCTTGCATCCCGCAAATAATACCGTATACAAACACGTCTGTGACGTGCAATGTTACGCCGATTCTCCTGTTCTTCCAGTTGAATTCTTTTGGTAGACTCTATCAAATTCCTCTTCTCCGCGTATACCGAAAACATAATCGAAGTCTACAAGGTCCGACATCTTGGATAAATGTTGGATAAAGCAGCAAAGTACATCGATTACCATCGGTTCCCTTCGGGATTTTAATTTGAGTTGCTCATTTAAGCTACCTCCGCAGGTAGCTTACAAATTTAACCAATTATTATCGCATGAACAGATTTCTGAGTAAGCAAAATCGTATTAGCATACAACTTGCTCAGCAGAGAAGGCATTTTACTGTCTAATGCGTCCAAACATGCGACCCTTAATCTCTACATCCCTACGCACAGTCTAGACCTCTTAGAAGGAGGACTGATTAAAGCAAACACCAACCCTGAAATACTAAGATTATGTGCCCTGGAAACAATAGAAGCAAAATACCCCTGTTCTAAATGGTTACATATGTATATACAGATGGCTCTAAGCTCGATCACAATGGCGCTGTGGGAGCTGGAATCCATTGCTCACTCTTCTCTCTATACACTCCAATTGGACCAAATAAAACGGTTTTTGATGGAGAAGTAAAGGCAATTCATACTGCACTTTCACAAATCATGCCGTCAACAAATCAATGACCATATCGTCATCCTGTCTGATTCCAAAGCTGCCATACAAGTAATAACATCATTGAAATCAGCTCAAAACAAGGAAGTAGTAGATTGCAATAAACTACTCACTGACCTTTATCAAAAACATAAGACAGTAGTATCACAATGGATACCATCTCACTGCGGAATCAATGGAAATGAAATAGCCGATATGCTGGCAAAACGAGGAGCAATGTGTTTACAGCAACCTAATTCAAACACATCTTATCGCTCAGCAATAAACTGTATCAAACAAATGATAAAAAAACACATTCTCAACCAATCTTCAGATCCGAATTCAAGAAAAACAGTGGAAATACACCATACACACTACACCAGATGCACCTCGAAAGGAAGCAGTAGCATATTTTCGACTAAACACAGGACATGATTGTCTTGCAGCTCATCTACATCGGATTGGAATCTACATAAGTCCTCATTGCCCACTGTGCTCCACGAACGCCAACATGGACAGAAACCACCTGCTACAGTGTCAGGTACTTCACTCTGCTACGCTCAAGGATAGATACTGGGAAGCAAGAGCCAAACTTTCTGTTTTTCTATAATGTTCTATTGTATTATTCATCATCATCATAGTACATTCACGAATTTAGGCCATTTGTTGACCTGTTTCGGCCTCAAGAGAAACACCATCCAAAAGTCTTTTGAGTGGACGTCCTGGTCATCTTCTTCCTGCAGATTGATATCTTAACATTTGTTTGGATATTCTGTGATCTTCCATTCGATGAACATGTTGCATCTATCTTGACTTATAATCAGAAATTTTGTTTTCTAAAGATTCCATGTGTAATTCTTCTAAGATGTCTTCATTTTTTTTGTCATCTAGTAGTGTGTATCCTGCAGTCCTCTGAAGATATCTCAATTCAGCAGATCTAAGTCTCTGTATATCCTTCTGTTTCAACGTCCATACTTCGCTACCATACAAAAGAGTTGGAATAGCCAGTGTTTTATACACTTTCAGTCTTGAATGCTTTTGGACTGTGTCTTGAAGATAGAATTTATTAACCCTAAAATTCTTAAAACTTTCGATATTTTTGCATTTACATCCCTTTCTTCTTCATATGTATTATTGTATTATTCTATTGTATTATTGTATATATTTATTGTATACATTTTTGTTTTCTCATAATTATGGACAATGACTTGTGCCAAGTCCCCTGCATTTGTATAAATAAATAAATTATTATTATTCTGTGCCTGTTGCGTAAAATGTGTCGAAACCAAATTTTATTTTTATGAAAAATATATCATCCAATAATTATTTATTTTCAAATATGATAACTCATTTCATCCCATTTTGGACACCTACGTAACATTTTTTTTGTGGAATATATGTTTAGGATATCGATAGAAGAAAGTAAAAATGGAGAGTGAAAATAAACTTCCACAAAACGTTTTATGTGGGTCGTGGAGACATCGCTACAGATTTAATCCTACAAAATTAAGAAGAGACATTCATTAAGGATTCTGGTCGATTTGAATATTTAGGAGTAAAAATGAACAAGGATATAAAACAAGAGGTTGGTATTAGATAGACTAAATATAACAGAAATTTAGAATATTCAAAATATGCTAACCATCTATTCCAATTTAATCATTGTTTCGATCCAAATTTTGAAATTTTACATGTTTGTGATAAGGATAAGAAGTTAGATCTTTTGGAGTCTGTAGAAATGCATAAATTTAAAAGTAGTAACAAACTGTTAAATTCTCAGCTTGATTTGAATGAATCCCCTTTGTTAAATTCATCATCATCATCATAGTACATTCACGAATTTAAGCCATTTGTTGACCTGTTTCGGCCTCAAGAGAAACACCATCCAGAAGTCTTTTGAGTGGACGTCCTGGTCTTCTTCCTGCAGGTTGATATCTTAACATTTGTTTGGGTATTCTGTGATCTTCCATTCGATGAACATGTTGCATCCATCTTGACTTATAATCAGAAATTTTGTTTTCTAAAGATTCCATGTGTAATTCTTCTAAGATGTCTTCATTTTTTTTGTTAAAATTAAAAAATTTAAATAAATATTGTTGTATTGTTGCTTAGATCAGTTGGAACACAATTCATAATTTGTTAACATGTCTGAAGAAGGTACAGTGTACCGAAACAGCTGTCACTGAATTATGTAATAAATATGAAAATCAAATAAAACTACGTTTTATTTTTTATTTAATTAATATACATTAATTTTTATACATTAGACATATATGGTCAGGATTTATGAGTATGTTAGCAATGCGTCGGTTGAATTATGTCAAGCCATCAAAAGCTGTGTCTTGCTAATTAGAGTACACACTGTAGATGGAACTACTTTCGCATATAACTACTAATGAGGTGACTGGCGGGGATTGAATGCAGTAGTCAAATAAGTAATGTTGAAGATTTGATCTTCACGCACAAATAATAATTTTTCATTACACACAGCTGTGCTCAGTTGCAAAATATGTTGTTGACCCTTTCCCATATAAAGACATGCCAACGTTTAAAGATTGTACGATTACATTTCTTCTCACCGAGGCTATTCAACCTAATCTTGCAAGGACCAAAATCATGTCTAGTCTGCAGACTAAACTACAATAATATTGGAAACTTTCTACGGTGGACTAGTGGTAATGCTCCTTGCCTCTGATCCCGAGGGTCGCGGGTTCAAACCCGGCCGCTGTCGATGGATTTTTTTAGGATGGTAAAAAATCCAAGGAGCAAGTCCTCCGGGAGGAACTTTAAGCCGTGACTTTAAGACTTTAAGTCTGACAGCTAATGACAAATGAGGGAAATTTCGAGGAAGTGGCTGAATTCAAATACCTAGGAACAATAATCACAAACAGGAATGAAATCCACAAAGAAATCAAACATAGGCTCAATTCTGGAAATGCGTGCTATTATGCATTACAGAGACTCTTGATGTCCCAACTCCTTTGAAAAACATTAAACTGAAAATATATAAAACTATTATTTTACCAGTTATATTATATGGATGCGAAACATGGACTCTTACTTTAAGGGAGGACATGAGATTACGAGTTTTTTGAGAATAAAGTTCTTGGGAAAATTTTTGGACCAAAGAAAGATGAACAGACAGGTGGATGGAGAAGACTACATAACAATGAACTACATGGTTTTTATAGGTATATAACAATTACAATAATAATAATAATAATAATAATAATAAATAATAATAATAATAATTTTATTTATAAACAGGTTTGTAATGTAGTAAAACATCTTCCTGAACCCAAAGCTTATTTAATGTTTACTTCTTTCTCCATTTTTCTCCATCTTCCTTCCAATTCTTCCATACTTAGCTCTCTCATACCTCTTCTTACATCATCCATCCATTTAATTCAAAGTTGACCTCTCTTTTCTTTGCCAGGTGGGATCCTTTCCAAAGCTTGGCAGGCTAGTATTTTCTCTGGCATCCTACCTATATGACCATACCATTATACGAGTTGTCTGTATCTCACAAAATCTAGTATTGAATTTTGGACTTTGATTTATTGTCGGATGATTGTATTTCTGAAAAAGAATAATTCTTTTGGGTAGATGGAATGTTCAAGGAATAACAAATATAGAGACATTCAGCTTGTATCAGGATATTATAATATTAATAGAAACTAAAAAGAAATGATAAATTAGGACTTACTTACTTTTTTTACTTTTGAGGGCCTCTCCACTTTTCAGCGGTTACCCTGTATTCCCATTCGCCATTCTTGCCGATCACGCCATTCATCCTCCTCCAGACCTCGGTCGTTCATCAATCTATGGATCTCTCCTCTCCAAGTTGTTCTTGGCCTGCCCCGTTTCCTTCTACCAGAAGGTGACCATTCCAAAAGAGTTCTGGGCCACCTATCATCCTCCATTCTCCTGACATGGCCATACCACTGAAGGGCTCGTCTTTCGATCCTTTCCACCACTGTCTCCTCCATATCCATCATCTGCCTCACTTCTTTCATCTTCTTCTTCTTTCCAACCTGGACACCTGGCACTGCGTCTTATTCCATCCATCTCCACTGCCAAGATCTTAGTTTTTTGTCCCTCTACCAAAGTCCATCCCTCAGCAACATAAGTCATTATGCTTTCCACAACAGACTTCAAAATCCTCTTCTTCGTGTGGTTTGACATGGTCCTACTCCACAGTACTCCATTCAACATTTTTATGGCTCTTCGTGCTTGTACTAACCTGCTATCTACTTCAGCTTTACAACTCCCTGATTCATCAATAAGTGATCCCAAATATTTAAATTTTTTAACAGCTCTAATAATTCCTTGGGATAGGGATATATCTCGTCCGCTTCCTCCTACTACAAGATATTCAGTTTTTTCCATGTTAATCCTCCTATTTCAAAAGCATTAAGAAGTTTTCTCATCATGTATTTCACATCCTTAAATTAGGACAATATACTATATTTTATAGTGGAGCACCGAAGAACAAATGAGCGACAAGAGGAGTTGCTACAATGATTAAGAATAAATTTCAAAAAATGGTAAGAGTTGGGAACCCGTAAACGAAAATATAATTGAAATTAATATAGATTTGTTTGGAAAGAACTAATAATAATAATAATAATAATAATAATAATAATAATAATAATAATAATAATAATAATAATAATAATAACAATAATAATAATAATAACAGTATTATTAACGGTAATATTAATAAAATAATAGCGATAAAACAATAAACTGATAGAATGTAAAACTGTTATTCTCCCAGTTATATTATATGGATGCGAAGGATGGACTCTTATTTTAAGGGAGGTGAAAAGATTCTTAGGAAAATGTTTGGAGCAAAGAGAGATGAACAAGGAGGTGAATGGAGAAGACTACTCATTCGTGAGCTACACAACCTTCACAGGAAGCCAGAGATAATAAGAACAGTTAAGGCTCGTAGAATGCGAAGGGCAGGGCATGTGGCACGAATGGGGGAATGGAAGAGGGCATGATACTTGAGAAAACCTCAGTTTGCAGGCAAAGAATGAGATGGGAGAATAATATTATCCATTATTACATTAAATTATACAAGATATGATTGGGAAATATTAGCGTAGGATAAGGATGTATGGAGAGTTTATGTCAGCATGGCTTTGAACCTACTGGCTCGATAGTGCCATTTAGTTATTATTTATGTCAATAATAGTTCATAAATGGAATCTTTTAACAAATTAATAAAAAATCAGAACATAGTAAACCATAGAAGATCTCTCAGAATTGGTTGGCTTGGACATTTGATAAGAATGGATGATCAGAGACTGGTCAAAAGACTCTACAAATGGAAACCTATAGGAGATAGAGCTGTAGGAAGACCGAAGGTCAGATGGGAGGATGAACAATGAACGATCTAAGGAAAATGAAAGTGACTAATTTGAATATGGCAAGAGGCAGATTGGCATGGAGGAGGATTGTTGAGAAGGCCAAAACATTCACTTCTGAAGTTCTCGTGCTTTAAGAAGATGATGATGATGAAATTAAATCTTTCTATATGGCTAAGATGCACGTTCCACGAACAGTACATACAAAGTTCTTCTTTGTGATTTTTACAAAATCTTGTTCGACCTGATCTGTTATTTCAGTCTGAAATATAATTGAACATTAAATAAATATTGTATCATGTATCACTATATTGTGAATGTATTGATAATAATATTTAAGTTAATAACAGTAATAAAATTAAAAGTGCTCCAGTATAGGTCGCGCAAGGGATTTTGAAGAATGTCCTTGACCGTAAATCCAATCGGAGAGCCTATCCAGACTGCTCAGCTGTGAATTCTCTGCCTGCCACGTGTACAAACAAAACAGTTCATCTTACAAAACATGTACAGTCCATAGAGAATTATAGTGAGACGCGGATGTGTTGATTTTATATTTTAAACCGTAGACTATAATTAAAATATTTTGTACACTTGCTGCATGAAGTCTTAAAATTATAGTGCAATGTGAATATCGGGTCTTCTCAACGTGGAGCCGCTACTTATTGTAGCCACCCAAATGTCTCATGATGCTGGGTGGGCACCGGTCCCATACTGACAGAAATTCCTTGAGAACATTTCTTCCCCCATGGAGACTCGAGCCAGCGCAAGTCCCGTAGCTCTGCGCCAAGACATCTTGTCTTAATCACATGGCTACGGCGCGGGGAAGACTATAGATGGTTTAAATTAAAGTGACATTTAGTGGTTATTTAAAACATTAACAGAGATATATAAACCAAATATAGAGTGTGTGTGTGTATATAGCCTATATATAGTGAATATACTTCCTCCACGTATAAAGATGTCCTAACTCACTGCCACTATCGAACCCGTAGGTTCATGGCCGCGCGGACATAAGCTCTCCATACATCCCTATCCTGAGCTAATGTTTTTCAATCATTCCCTGTAAAATCTACGTCCCTCAATTCATAGTTAATGTTATTCTCCCGCCTCATTCTTGGTCTACCAACTGGGCGTTTTCCCTCTGGTTTTCGGACAAGAAGCTTCCATGCACGTATTTCATTCCCCATTCGTGCCAGATGTCCTGCCCATCGCAGTCTACGATAAAGATTACCTATATTAATTAATTTTTGTAGCGAGATTTTAAAAATATTTAGCAGTGACTGTATTTGATATTCGCTAGCGAGCAGCTAGCGAGGGGGGAGTTAGCAATGATGTGTGGTCATACTTCCTATTGGCTGAGACCTACAACTGGTTAGTACAGGACTCGCATCTAAGCTCTCATTAGAAATTTCATTCCTCAGAAATCATTGCTACACCTATAACACTTGATGATTCGGATATTTATCCCCCTCTAGAGTCAGGATGCCCAGTCACTCTGTTCCATTTACTCGCCAAAGCAAGCAACATGATTTGCTGTTCAGACCTCAAATATCAGGAGTTGTCCACTTGCTGTCTTGTTTCCGCACCAAATTTATCAGCCAACTTCATAGCGTTGTTGGATAAATTAACCTTTTTATGTACATTTTAACAAAATAATTATCTTCTGCAAAAGAAAGAATAAAAATGAATCTTTTAAAACATCCAAAGAAAGGTATTATGAATTAGAAATACGAAATATAGAGAACCTTGGTATAAAATAAACTTGGAAGTATTACGTTTCCAAAATATTAAGTAAACTGAATGTCTTCTTCTTCCTTCCAAGTATTAGGCCAAGGCCTGTTACGATCCTATAGAAAATTTTCCCTCCAGCGTTTGAGGGAAATTCTCGTATAAGACTTGAAAGCATAATAATAGTCCCTTCGATTGGTTGCTGGCCAAAGGAAGGCAAGACCAGTGATGGGGCTGCCATCTTATAGCCTCTGGTCAGCCTTTTCTGGAGAAGAAAAGAAAATAAAGGAAAGAAGAAATGGAAGAAAGGAAAGACCCCCTAGCCCTCGGATGCCCTAATAGCGTTGGGGTCGGAAAAAAAAGAGTTAACCAAGAGAGGTTAGATAGTAAAGTTAAAAGAGTGCAAAACGCAAGTAAGTGGAAGAAATGTTTTGCACAGCTTGGGCACCTTGTGGTCGCCATCTCCACATATCCCCTAGATGAGGACCCCTGAGGGGGTAAACTGAATATAACTTAATATTTAAACAAGAGTTTGAAATCATTAACACTTAGAGTGCAGATTGTAACCACTCCTCAAGAAAACACAACTTGAAACAAATTCACATGCAGTTTTTTTTTTTACATTCATTTGAAAATTTCTTGAAGGAAGAAAAAATATTACTTGGGCAGTAATTTCTGACTACAGCTGTCATTTTATATCTTGTCACTAGACATCAGTTTACTCTGAATAGAATTCATAGGTTGTTCATACAAATGTAGTGCACTACATTCATCTTCACGTGACACGTTTGCTGTAATTGTGATACACAAAATGGCAGGTTTTCTGTAAATGCAAAATAGAGATGTAAATAAAATATCACCCACATAAGTGGATGTTATGTTTATCTTGAAGTAGATTTCCGGGCTGTGGGCCGTGGTCTTGAGGCTTGAATTTCCCCAATGTTTCGCCAGAGACTGCGTCCGGCGTTCTCAAGGGTTGTCTTGAGTCTACATGTCTCAAGACCATGACCTACAGCCCGGAAATCTACTTCAAGATCACCATAATAACTCCGGCCGTGAAAGCCTAAGTGAATATATAAGTAGATACTTTTTGGCGTAAATTGTTCAAAATGAGAGGTTTTGAAGAAATGTAATTTAGAAATGTAAATTTAATAAAATCATCACTCGCATAAGTAGATTTTGTTTGGCGTAAAATTGGACGAAGTTGTAGTTAAGGCACATTCCCATCCTTGTATTAACAAAAGTTTCACAACGGTTAGTCCAAAGAGTCTTGTGTCTGAGGTAAAAAATGTACAGGATGATTGTCTGCGCAGAATCTTGAATTGAAATAATTCACCTAATCGATTCAAAATTCTATGAGACATGAAATTATATTAACTTAAACATAAAACTCAAAGACATTATAAATTATATTTTATATTTATAAAGTTAAGTGGAATCTTACCTTGTTTGCCAGTAACCTGCGGTCGTCACTCCCTTATTAATACTGCATTCAACCTTGAATATAATTACATGTTATAAAACACACATTCAAACTTTTTGAAATGTAATGATAATTACAATAATAATTATAATAAAATCAAACAAAAATTAAATAATCACTTCCCTCTTTTTATTCTTAAGTAAAAATAAACTAAAGGAACATTACATTTTACATAAACTAGTGAAAGAATGTACAAAATGGGGACTGAATTTAAATTTACAGAAGACACAATATATGTGTTTGAGAAAGGATGCGGATGACCTCATACTCGAAACAGGAAAGATAAAAAAAGTGAAATTTTTAAATATCTTAGGTCAATAATTACATGTTTACGTACATGTGAAAGAGATGTACAAACTAAAATTGCAATGGCTTAAAATGAAACTAAGACATTGCATGGAATAATTAGCAACAAAAATATTACAAAGCAAACTAAAATGAAAATTTATAAGAGCATAATAGAGAGCATTTTGTCATATGGAAGTGAAACATGGTCTTTGACGGAATTATAAAAGAATAAAATTAGAACAGTTGAATTTGATTATCATAGAAGAACCCTTCAAAAAACAAGACAGGATAAAATAAGAATTGGATTCCTTTGGAAAGCAATTAATGTCAGTACATTTGTTGTTAAGAGGATTGAAAATCAAACTCTTAAATTGTATGGCTATGTACTGAGAATGGAAGATGACGAATGGCCAAAAAATATATATAAATGGTCACCCGTTGGAAGAAATAAACGTGGCAGACCAAGACGGAAATGGAAAACATACGTCAGAACTATAATGGATGATAGGAATTTGGAAGAAGTAGATTGGAATGATAGATATAAACGGAAAGTGGAGACGGCAAACCTATAAGTGAGAGAATACTTATTATGAACTTAAACTATAGAGTAAACGAAGGACAAAGGTCTAAAGTTAGTATTCGATGTGTATCTACTATGAAAATCCTACAAATTACAAATAAGAAGAGGAAGAAAAAACACTTACTTTCAAAAAGTTGTACATTTATAAGCGTCCATTCATACTGTCCATCCACACCTACATTGGTTCCTCCGAGAAGCCCTGTGGCCATGACATCATTGGAACTCTCTGGTTGATCTTGTATTTGTATTTAATGTCCCCCAAGATCGTGGGTTTACTCGGCTTGTACTCCCAGGAACAAGGATCTACTACCGGACGAATCCGGAGTCTGACCACTTATCTATTCCCCCCCCTCGTCTGGGGTATGGAGTGCAAGACGATATTCTTGATTCATGAATTCATCCGCTAGGTTCACTTAATAAACTGAAAAACAAGAAAGGCATCACGTCAGCACAACACTCAGAGATCCAGAAAACATAAACTAATATAACAAGCACTATCTTGATCCACAAGACTCTATTGGACAAAATCTGGAACTTTTCTGAGCCAAAAATTGGCACATACGTGCGTTAAATACAACTTCATCCAATATTACGCCAACAAATATATACTTATGTGGAGTGATGATTTTTTATTTACATCTCTATATTATATTTCCAAAAAACCTCTCATTTTTAAGTATCACAATATGAAGGTGTTGCACTACTCTCCTAAAGGTAAATGATTCCAAGTGACAGATATCTAGCGTAAATTGGTAGCAGCACATAGAATTAATTGCTATGTAATTTTTATTTATTTCTTCAAGAAATGTTCAATTAAATATAGAAACAACCTGTATGTGATTTTGTTTGAAGCTATGTTTTCTTGAGCAATGGTTCTGCATGTAAATAAATATATGTATATTAAAATTATTTTATATTTAAAGTGATATAACACCTGACCCCCCACTGTGTTTCTTCACCCACCTAAAGTTCAAACAATCAATTATGTATTACGTAATGAAATCACCCATTTTGTAGCATCCATCGAGGCTACAACATTCTTACCAAACAGTTCCTCTACAGTTTTCTCTCCTCATATAATTTATTTTACACACTCACAGTGCTGGGATTATTTGAATGACTTCCATGTACTATTGTTTTCAATTTCGCATTGTTTTTTTTCATTGCATCAAATTAATTTTCAAATGTAGTTTCCTAGAAAGATAAACGTATAACAGATTAGTACATTTTCACAGTTATTGTGGTAGTTGTATAGTTTCTATATATGCAAAATATCAACAGAAAATAATGGGCAATTTGATGAATTGTCGGAAATAAAATAACTTGAAAGAATAGCACCTACTTACTTAATATAGGCTTTCCACTTTACAGCAGTTTCCCTTTGATTCCTGCTTTCCAGAGATTCCTATCTTCCCATTGTCCATCTTCCATATCCCTCTTCATCATGGCATCATATATTCCCTCATACCATGCTCTTCTACTTCTTCCCCTCTTCCTTCTGCCTGGTACCATCCAATCCAACACCTGTTTAGGCCACTGGTCTTCCGGCATCCGTTGTACATGTCCATACCATTGTAGAGCTCCTATCGATAACAGTTTCTTGTGCAGCCATTTCTTGCCTGATATATGTATTTCGAATATGTTGTAGCCTGGATATTCTCATACTTCTCCGTAATCCATCCATTTCTGTCGCCAAAAGAATAGCACACAGAAATAAATTATGCATAGGATCAACTCTGGAAACGCTGCAATATGTTATAATACCTGTACGCGTATCAGCGTTTCCAGAGTTGATCCTATGCATAATTTATTTCTGTGTGCTACTCTTGCTATAATACACACGACGGAGACTCTTGTCTCAGAAATATTAAATTAATATTGTATAAAATGGCTATTTTTGGAGTTATATATTAAAAGGATGCGAAACAGATCTCTTACCTTAAGGCATAAGAGAATATTGGTATTTGAGAATAAAGTGCATTGGAAGATCTATTGACCAAAACAGAGACATATAGACAGGTGAATGGAGGAAACGTAATGTCGACCCACCCCTGTCTCTGAAATTTAAGATTTACATGTGGTTTTCCATAACGATCATGCATCTCACTGCCTTCTTCTTTCATCTGCCTGTTCGTCTCACTTTGTTTAAAAAAATCTAAGATCTTTATTTTCAAATACTTGTAATCTTTTCTCACCCCTTAAAGTTATAGTCATTGTTTCGTAACCATTTAATATAACACAATTACATATTTTCCGCTTTTTACAAGAATCTCTGTAATCCATAGCAGCACGCATTTCCAGAATTGAGCTTGTGATTAATTTATTTCTGCACTTTATTCCTACTTGTAATTTTTTCCCTAGGTATTTGATTTCAACCACTTCTTCTAAATTTCCCTCATTTGTCACTAACTTGCCTTTTGCATTATGTAATATATTTCTAAGTGCGGACAGATATCTAGTTTTATTGATGTTTACTTCCAGTCCCAATTTATTAGTGTTACTAAATAGAATGTACATGTTAGCCCGTAGTGTCTCCTCGCTATCGCCTAATAATGTTACATCATCAGCATAAACTAACAGCTTATTAATACCGTTGAACAGTGCACCTTCTTTATCCTATAAAGATTTGATGGTGCGCTCTAGTAGAAAATCGAATAGTGAATTTCAAAAGTGTCTGACAACTGTTTGCCTACCCGCACCCTACTCTTTGTACCATTTAGACATGTTCGAATTGCGTATTTGATAATCAACTTTTATAAGATTCATGATGTGTTCCGTTGAGGTTTATTCAAAATTAATATAAAATTATAGAATATTCACCTGAAAGGTCCGTCTCCTCAACTTAATTATCATTTAACTGTAGCGCTTTCGGGACTTGTCCCATCATCGGCAGGATTCAAAACTGGTGTTTCACTGAAGATCTGGTAGAGGGGGTTGCATGTATTGGGTTCGTTTTCGTTTATCAGGCTGTCGTTGTGAGCTGCTTTCATGATTTCCATCTCTTCGAGTACGTTTATCTTCGCTGGATTATTTTCTCTGTGCATCACTGTTAGGGTGCTTTCAATATTTAACATGCGATGTCCTTCATGGATAACGTGTTTTGCATAGCTTGATTTACCTTCTGCGTGAACGAAGTCTCGAAAATGTTCTTTGAATCTGATGTTAAAACTCCTGTTTGTCCTTCCTATATAAAATTTGTTGCAGTCCGGACCTTTCAGGTGAATATTCTATAATTTTATATTAGTATTTGATAATGTTGACATAAATTCAAATGGAATGTAGATTATGTCTGACTTGAAGAGAAGAAACTTGTGAAATGTTTCTAATGAAAACAGACAGATGTGTGAGAGCATAAACTGTAGACACAAACAATAAATCCAAATTCACAATCACATGAACATGTGTTACCATGGTAACCAGATTATAGCAGTTATTTTTAAAACGGAATAACAGGTGTTTACCTGTTAAAAATAAAGTTAAAAATGGCAATCGACTTAATATGGGCATTGTACAAAATATATAATTTTATGAAAACATTTGAGAAATAATTGCACGAACATTGATAGGTCACGTGGCCTTGTTGTTAGTGTTCCAGATGGCCCGGGGTTAGATTCCGTAATTTGAACATCACGTTTTTTTCTCTAAAGAGAATGAAACGCTGTCCATCTGGGTCTGTGTGTGAATATGTGCTCATATATTAAGAAAAGCAAGTATTGAGTGTGGATTACATTCATCAGTATCAAATCAACTGACATGAACATGTGGACCGAGTGCCCGGTAACAGGATTCCTAAGACAATTTTGTAATGTGCTGATCTAGTGGTAAAAGATCTTTGGGATGACCTAGTTACAGATGGTAGGAAAAAAGTAAATGTAGATCGTAACAGTACTTTCAGAACTACGACACGAAAAGAAGATAAAGATGATGATATTAAGAAAAAGTTCAAGAAAGGAAAAAGAAAAAAAAACTAAAGAATATCAGAGGTAATTGAGCATCCACCGGCACGAGATGTGAGCTACATGAGACCGATTTATTTTCCTCACATTTTGATGAATTGAAATACCTTGGAACGATAATAACAAACAGAAATAATTTATACTATGGAAGTACATACTACACACCATGCATGACGGAGACCGTTTTCATCCCGAATTTTCTCAAAACATATTATATTAATAAGGTATAAACCGGCGGTTCTTCAAGTTATATTAAATGGGTACGTAACAGGTCTTTCATTTTAAGACAGAAGAAATTTCTTCTTCCTTCCTTTCCTTCCAAGTATTAGGCCAAGGCCTGTTACGATCCTATAGAATTTTTTCCCTCCAGCGTTTGATAGGACGGCCCAGAGATCTTCGTCCTCTTGGTATATAATTATAAACAGCTTTGGGGATCCGATTTGAACTCATTCTTTGAAGATGGTGTTTCCAATTTAGTTGGTATTGTTTAATATATTCCAAAATTGGCGTAGTCTTCAATTCTTTTAAGATATCGGTGTTCCTTTTCCAATACCATCTGGTGTAACCCGCTGTTCTGCGCATGAATCTCATTTCACAAGCCGTTATTCTGCTTTCATGTTGTTTTCTTAGTGTCCATGCTTCACTACCATAGGTCAACACTGGTCTAGCCAAAGTGTATATAAACGTAATCTGGTGTTTTTTTTTTGTACAAGGGATGGTTTCATAACTTGATTAATAATTCCCAAACTTTTATTATAACTAGTAATTTTTTCAGGGATATCCTTTTCATCCCAGATAGAGAGATAATATCCAAGATATTTAAATTGATTAGGTCTCTCTAAAATGTTATTCTGGAGACAGTGAAATGCCATAATTTTAGTTTTGTTAATTGATATTTCCATATTAAATTTGGCACCTATTTTTTGTAAATTATAAATTGATCGTTGCAAATCATTTTCGGAAGGTGCCAGAAGAGCTAAATCGTCTGCAAAAAGAATAGCATCGAGTTTGAGGTTCCTATTGATGGGTATATATCCTCGTTGTGTTTTCCTCCATTCGTTTATTAATTTATTCATACATATAATGAAAAGCACCGGTGAAAGTCCACATCCCTGTCTTAACTCCAGTGTTGATCTTTTCCCAAGAAGATAATTTGCCATCTTGTTTAACAGAGATTTCATTATCTTTATAGATGTTGAAGATATTAGTAATATATTGTTGCCGTAGCGTAGTGGTTAAGGCACTGGGCTACAAGCCGGAGGGTCGAGGGTTCAAGTCCCGTTGGGGTCAGGATTTTTAAACTGATCCAAACCCTCTGGCGGCACTATGGTCCTGGGGTCGACTCAGCCTCTAACGGAAATGAGTACCAGACGCTTGTTCTGGGGGTAAAGGCGGCCGTCACACAGGACTGACAACCCGGCTGACATAAAGTGTCGATTGTCTAGAAAAAGTGGGAGCCTTAACCTCCCACTACCCCAAGGGCCTCCGGGCCTGTTGTGGGATCACTTTACTTTGTAGAACACAGAAGGAACACTTGTGTTTATTTGAGAATAAAATGCTTAGGAAGATGTTTGTAACAAAGAGAGATGTACTTACAGGTGAATAAGTAGGGTCTACGTAACCGTGAATTTCATGGTATTGATAGCAAACCAGATGTAATAACAATAGTTAAGTATTGTAGACTCTGACAGGCAGGTTTTAAAAATGAAAGAGAGGCACTGCAACTTATTGTAAAATCGAAGGCAGCCAGTAGATAGGCCAAGATTGGGCCGATAGAATAACAATAGTCATGGAGACTGCAACACCTATAGCAAGACTTAAAATGGACACCTTAAAGTAACATACGGCAAGAAGACATTCCAAAGTGTAACACATCACCACGTTATATGTTCCAATGCATCAACACCTCTTCTGGTGCATCGTTACCTATTATATATCATCGGGGCAGCGTAACTCCACCTTCCAAGTGCTCCAACCTCAGAAGTGGGTTACAATAACGCCGTGCCAGGATAGAATACCAGAATGTTGAAAATTACAATGTGGTGGCGTTAATAAAAAAATTGCGCGATGGTGCGTTTTCTCGTACTTACAGCAATGGCGACCATGATTGACATTCCAACTTCCTACATTTTGGGGTTGCCAACCTAAATAACTATACTGTAATATTACATATTACAATACGCGTGTGGGAAGTAAAACCACTGCCCTCTCTGTATACTACATACAATGTATATACAAAAATATATCCCAAAGGTAGTGTTAATATTCATTATACGAAAAAAATCACTGCATTTTAAATGAACTGAGCTTTATTTGCAACAATATAAAACAAATACGTACTTGCCGTCATTTTATGGCTGACTGGTGTCACGGCCTGCTGTAGTTTCAACTAATAATAAACATTTCCACTCTGTTAACATTAGTCAGTTGTTTATAATGAACGCAAATATTTCCAACAAAGATGTTATTATTTTACTTTTATTTACTATTTTAGAAACACCATCGCGCAAAATAAATAATGTGCAACGCACGTTTGTGAAGTGTTTTACAGAATCTCGGAAATTAAAAACCTCGCTCTCGCTCGGTTTTTAAAAATTTCCTCGCTTCTGTAAAATCCACTTCCCAACCTCGCATCGTATTATACTATGTTTTGTCCTCTAAAAGCAACTAAATTACCTTGTATTTTAGAGAAATTTTCACACAATCTTCTTAATTCACAGCCTCATTTATCGCTTTCCCTTATTTATTTAAGTTGTAAAAAACAATATTTTGTTTTTTGTAATCCCGATTGTCCTGAAGTAGAAGAACGCGAAATTGTAATTATTTTTAATAGCAAAACAAAATTTGAAACGTTATTCATGCCGTAACCACGTGACCGCGATGTCATTGTTGAACCGTGACGTCATAACTTATTTTATTGAGCGATCTTTCGCATTATTATATTTCAAAAAACGTAATAAAGAATTCTATATGTAGTGCAGTTTTAAGCAGGTCTATAGTAATGTAGGAGCAAGAAAATTATTTATCTATTATGAATTTTCCAAGTAATTTATTTAAGAATTTTACGATTTACGGGATTTTAGTCAGTTCCTATCAAAGGAATCTTAAGCGATAAAAAAACTGGTTATGGAGGAGGATTATAATGTAACCTACTCGGAGATCAGCGCCCCTAGCGTTAAAGAAACATAATGAATAGAGAAAATGAATTGCATTTTTCTGGGATTAACTAACTAACTCACTGGCACTATCAAACCCATAGGTTCATGGCCACGCAGACATCCATATACCCCTATCCTGAGCTAATGTTTTCCAGTCATCCCCTGTATAATCTACTTCCCATAAATCATAATTAATGCTATTCTCCCACCTCATTCTTGGTCTACCAACTGGACGTTTTCCCTCTGGTTTTCCTACAAGAAGCTTCCAAGCTCGTCTTACATTCCTCATTCGTGCCACATGTCCTGCTCATCGCAGTCTACGAGACTTAACTGTTCTTATTATGTATAACTGTAGGCTTTCACGGCCGGCGTCTTGATCCCTATTAGGTTCGTCTTCCGGGCATATAGGCCGTGGTCCAGTCGTTCTTCTACTCGACGTTTCGTCTACTGCTGCGGTAGACATCATCAGGAGATACTGCGTGATCTCTGTGAACTCCTCAACAGTAGAAGAAAGCTTAAATTGCACAGAAAGCGTCCTTTTTTCTTTCTTAATTCTTCAAATTTCCGAATAGAAAGAAATACATCATTCCCGTAGAGGTTGCTTATGTATAACTGTAGGCTTTCACGGCCGGCGTCTTGATCCCTATTAGGTTCGTCTTCCGGACATATATTGTTCTTATTATGTCTGACTTCTTATAAAGACCATGTAGTTCATTGTTATGTAGTCTTCTCCATTCACCTGTCTGTTCATATCTCTTTGGTCCAGAAATGTTCCTAGTAACTTTATTCTCAAATACTTGTAATCTCCTTTCCTCCCTTAAAGTAAGAGTCCATGTTTCGCATCCATATAATATAACTGGTAGAATAATAGTTTTATATATTTTCAGTTTTAGAGACACTCCGGCCACTAGCTAGTTGAATATAAAAATTGGATCATTGATAGGAAGCGATGGAAGTAAATCTTTAGGAAGACCTAAGCATTCAACTAAATGAAGCTCCAGTGTGTGATAAGATAGAATATTTTTATCACTCACCTCATATTGTTCTTCTTATTTGACTATAAACTAGTTTCGGAACATAGTTTCTGTTCCATCCTCAGTATCGTCACGACCGTTGTTCTGTCTTCTTGAAGAGCTGTCCTTCTCTCCTGCCATTGGCTGACTGAAACCAGGTCATTCTCACCGGGAATTTCAAAGTTCATTAATTTATTCTTTTCGCTCTTTTCCCAAACAGTAAGTTCTTTAGGTTTTTCTATTTGTTTTAATAATTTAGCTTCTTTCTCGATAAGATGTTTTTCAGACCATGCATGGGCAGCCACTGCAGATTTTTCTACTTCCCCTTTCTTGACATTCCTGAGATGTTCTTTCACTCTAGTTTTCAAATTTCTTTTAGTTTTTCCTATGTAGAATTTCTCACATTCTTCACATTTAATTTGATAAATCCCTGATTTGTTTTCTTCTTTAATTTTCTCATTCTTATTAGGTCTAATCAGTCTACTGATGCTGTAGTCATTTTTGGGTGCTAACCTTATGTTGAAATCTTTGAAAAAATTTTGAAACTTGTAGTGTTTTAATGGATGATATGTGAATTTTCTAAATTTTACATTATCTTCTTTAACTTTTAGAAGAGTGCTTTGATTAATAAATTTTTTTCTTTTGAACTTGTTTATTTTTTTGAGTATCATTTTTATTGCAAAACCATTTTTCGTGGCTACATTGGTTATGTGTTCTTTTTCTTTTTCATAATTTTCTTTGTTCATTGGTATGTTCATTAATCTATGTGTCAAACTATTGAAAACTACTTCTTTGTGAGCTATGTGATTGAAACCTAAAGCTTTTATGTAGTTATCTATATGTGTCTTCTTTCTGTAAATTCCAAATTCTATCTTATTTTCTTCATTCATTTTTAAGTTGAGATCTAAAAATGGTATTTCTCCATTGATTTCCTTTTCCATAGTGAACTTTTTAGTTTGACTTTGAATGTTCAATAATTTTAATGCATCATCTATCTGTTTATGATTAACTATTGCAATTATGTCATCCACATATCTGGACCAGAACTTGAAAATTAAACTATGTCCATTAAACATGTACATTTATTACTGTTTTCTAATATGAAATATGTTTTCTTTCTATAAAATGAATGTATTCAAACTTACCTAACTCCGATATCACAAAACCTGAGGGTTCATGACCACAAGCACTCCATATATCGCTACCGTCAGCTATTATTTTCCAATCGCTCACAGCACTACAGAAACAGAATTATAACTTTCCATCTGAAATGTTTAACCATTCAATCGTTGCTGCGTTACAAACAATGCACTCCTAGAAGGCAAATTGTTTTCCAATCATCCCCTGTATAATTTACCTCCCTCAAACCTTAGTCATTGTTATTTTCCCACCTCATTCTTGGCCTATCTACTTGGCGTTTTCCCTCTGGTTTTCCATGCCCCTCTTTCAATCCCCATTTGTACCATATCTCATACGAGATTTAGCTGCCCTTATATTGCATCTGGTTTCCCATAATGTTCATTTAACTCCATGTTTGTCCCTCTTCAGTCCAAAAAAGTTTCCTAGTAACTTTATTCTCAAATACTCGTAATATTTCTCCTCCCTGAAAATAAGAATCCATGTTTTCCATAAATTATGAATTAGATGTTCAAACAATGTCACTACCCAAATTTGTGTATATTTATTTAGGCCTATCTATTTATTATCATTTGACTAACTAACTGACGCACTGGCACTATCGAACCCGTAGGTTCATGGCCGCGCGGACATAAGCTCTCCATACATCACTATCCTGAGCTAATATTTTCCAATCACTCCCTGTATAATCTACGTCCCTCAAATCATAATTAATGTTATTCTCCCACCTCATTCTTGGTCTACCAACTGGGCGTTTTCCCTCTGGTTTTCCTACAAGAAGCTTCCAAGCTCGTCTTTCATTCGCCATTCGTGCCACATGTCCTGCCCATCGCTGTCTACGGGTCTTAACTGTTCTTATTATATCTGGCGTCCTATAAAGACCATGTAGTTCACTGTTATGTAGTCTTCCCCATTCACCTGTCTGATTATCATTTGACTATTACTATTAATCATTCATTACTCGAAAAGGCTTAAAATATAAAAAAAATAAATAAAATGTTCTCACTACAAGCCTCGGGAGGCCCTTGGGGTAGTAGGATGTTAAGGCTCCCACTTTTTCTAGACAATCGGCACATGATGTCAGCCGGGTTGTCAGCCCTGCGTGACGGCCGCCTTTACCCCCAGAACAAGCATCTGGTACCCATTTCAGTTAGAGGCTGAGTCGACCCCAGGGCCATGGTGCCACCAGAAGGTTTGGGTCAGTTTAAAAATCCTGACCCCACCGGGACTTGAACCCTCGACCTTCCTGTTTGTAGCGCACTGCATTATCCACTACGCTGAAATATACAGGGTTTTTTTTTTCGATTCTTGGTGTGTACTAAAAAAAAGTTAAATTACATAATTTAGTTTTGCAATACTAAAATGAAGCTTTATTTTGACTCTGGTATTATTTTAAGTGAAATATTGATCTCATAACATAGGGAATATTGCAATTTCTTCTTCTTCTTCCTTCCAAGTATTAGACCAAGACCTGTTACGATCCTATAGAAAATTTTCCCTCCAGCGTTTCATAGGACGGCCCAGAGATCTTCGTCCTCTTGGTATATAATTATAAACAGCTTTGGAGATCCGATTTGAACTCATTCTTTCAAGATGATGTTTCCAATTTAGTTGGTACTGTTTAATATATTCCAAAATTGGCATAGTCTTCAGTTCTTTTAAGATATCGGTGTGCGTTTTCCGATCCCATCTGGTGTAATCCGCTGTTCTGCGCAAGAATCTCATTTCACAAACCGTTATTCTGCTTTCATGTTGTCTTTTTAATGTCCATGCTTCACTATCATAGGTCAACATTGGTCTAGCCAAAGTGTTATTTCATGTTTGGTCTTCATAAGTTTGATCCTTCCGGGAAATTCTCGTATAAGACTTGAAAGCATAATAATAGTCCCTTCGATTGGTTGTTGGCCAAAGGAAGGCTGTCATCTTATAGCCTCTGGTCAGTCTTTTCTGGAGAAGAAAATAAAATAAAGGAAAGAAGAAATGGAAGAAAGGAAAGACTCCCTAGCCCTCGGATGCCCTAATAGCGTCGGGGTCGAAAAAAAAACAAGAGTTAACTAAGAGAGGTTAGATAGCAAAGTTAAAAGAGTCTGGTATAAGTAAGTGGAAGAAAGGAAGAAATACCAGATAGGTTAAAGATAAAAGTAAGGAGCAAAACACAAGTAATGCTTTGCTCAGTTTGGGCACCTTGTGGTCGCCATCCACATATCCCCTAGATGAGGACCCCTGAGTGATATCGCAATTTCTACATAGGCCCTATGCTATATCCATTTGAGTAGCCATTTTGAAATAGAAGTAGTAAGACGTGCCTGAAAGATTTTAACTTGACATGTTTATTAACTTATTGTCTGGACGTTTAAAAGAATTTTAATCGTTAAAGGATTGTAAATCAAACATTGCACAAGAACATTGAATTATTATTTATTGATATTCACGATGCACAATACACTATTGAACTTGTCAGATGAACTATGCGTTTTGTAAAGTGGGATTATTCGAGAGATTTATGTTTTCTTCATTGTTACATCTCTCCAGGATCTCAACTCCACACCTCCTCGTATTATCCAAGCTGGACATAAAATGCAGTCATATGTATTTGTTCTTGTCCTTCAGCCTATTCCATGACTATTTAACTCATGCCCCAAATGGGAGTCAGTGATCAATCACGTTTCAATTAATTTTGTTTTACAACCAATCATAGTCCTGTTTCAAATTATCGAATTTTTATTACCAAAATAAAGAAAGCTCCTCCTCATTAATATTCTGAACAGGTCAGAGCATTATTTTGCAGTGACTGACTCTAACAAATACGTTGAATATAGAAAATAATGAATAGATTCCTTCGACCTAGACATTTGATAATTGTGTGTTCAATAATTGTGTTTTTAAATAATGATTTTACTGAGTTGTTTACTAAAAATGAATTAATAATCTATAATGTTGATTATAATATAATTTTGATGTCAATTGAGTTGGTGTTTACTTGATGAAAATCCATATTTATTAATTAAGTAAAAATAAAACTAAGTTTTATTTGATTAATAATTTTGATGTGTTCCATTTTTCTCCACTAGGGTACATTCTTACAATATTGCGATCCTATTTGGCAATAAATAGTATGATCAAGTTGCAGTGATGAACAAATGAAACATAACCAAACATTTCTGATTTGTTTTCAAACATCGCCGTTTATATAAAATATTTTAAAATAACTATATTTAAATAATGATTTGTGAGTAAACAGCCTAATTTTATTCGTTAAATAGTCCTAACAAATGCCACTCTTGATTTCCAAATTCTCAATCACTTGTGACATTACTTATGATAACTTGTGTAGGTCCTTATAGAATAGTGGTTTGAATGGTCGCCTATGATACCTAGGTTTCACAGGTCGATACCCGAATTTTGACATTTATCATCTTTTCATTGAGGCATCCTAACTTACACATATAACCTGTTTACAACCCTCCGATTATAACATCCAGCCTTGGAGTAGTAGGAAGTTAATGCTCCCACTTTTTCTAGACAATCGACACATGATGTCAGCTGGGTTGTCAGCCTTCCGTCACGGCCGCCTTTACCCCAGAACATGCGTCTGGTACTCATTTCGATTAGAGGCTGAGTCGACCATAGTGCCACCAGAAGGTTTGGATCAGTTTAAAAATCTTGACCCCACCGGGACTAGAACCCTCGACCTTTCGGTTTGTAGCGTATTGCATTAACCAAATACGTTACGGTGTGCCCCATAGAAATCAGTAGGCCGTATTTATAGGTCACTTTTTGCACTTTAGCATTTTTTAAATTATTAGGTCATTTTTTTTTACTTTTATGATGTTATTTTGTCATTTTCCTGACTTTTCTCATTATTATTTTCTTTTTGTTACCTTAATTGAATATCAAATTCATGGCGCGACAGAGCTAGGTCCTGCCCAGCCGCTACTGGCATCACATCCACTATTTACAGAGGTGGGCGATCATGTAACCAGTGTAGAGGCGACATGTGGTGAGCTTATCGAGTCCCCCAGCCTTTATAGCTGGTTTTCTTAACCTGGAGCAGCTACTTATTGTAGCTACCCAAATTCCTCACGATGGTCCCACACTGGCGGAAATTCCATGAGAAAATTTCTTCTCTTATGGAAAAACGAACAACATCAATTATCCTAGCTCTGCACCAATGATTCATGCCTTAAACCGCTCGGCTATAGTGCGGGACTTTTTTCTTTCTAATATGTTGGGCATATTTTAGGTGAATTTTTTAAAGTTTTAAATTAATTTTTAAGAGTTATAGATCATTTTAAAAGTGTTAAGTAATTTTAAAACTTTTAAGCCATTTTGAAAAGTTTTAGGTCATTTTGAATAGTTTTAGGCCATTTTGAAAAGTTTTAGGTCATTTTGAAAAGTTTTAGATCATTTTGAAAAGTTTTAGGTCATTTTGAAAAGTTTTAGGTCATTTTAAAAAGTCTTATGTCTTTTAAAACGTTTACGTAATTTAAAAAAAGTCTTAGTTCATTTTAAAAGGTCTTAGTTCATTTTAAAAAATCTTAGTTCATTTTAAAAAGTCTTAGGTCATTTTAAAAAGTCTTAGTTCATTTTGAAAAGTCGTAGGTCATTTTAAAAAGTCTTAGGTCATTTTGAAAAGTTTTAGGTCATTTTGAAAAGTTTTAGGTCATTTTGAAAAGTTTTAGGTCATTTTGAAAAGTTTTAGGTCATTTTAAAAAGTCTTATGTCTTTTAAAACGTTTACGTAATTTAAAAAAAAAAGTCTTACTTCATTTTAAAAAGTCTTAGTTCATTTTAAAAAGTCTTAGTTCATTTTAAAAAGTCTTAGGTCATTTTAAAAAGTCTTAGGTCATTTTAAAAAGTCTTAGGTCATTTTAAAAAGTCTTAGGTCATTTAAAAAATCATAGGTCATTTTAAAAAGTTTTAGGTAATTTAAAAAAAATAGTTCATTTCAAAAAGTTTTGTACATTTACCTTGTTTTTCATCTCATTTTATAGGTATTTTTTTAACATTTTAGTTATCGAAATCTGGGCTGTGACGATGTTGTTTTGTGTACTGCATTTGTTTGTGTATTGCATTTGTTCGTGCTGCAGTTAATAATGGGGAAGTAAAGATGGAATGACTATAGAATAATGTAAAATAGATTTATTTTGTGTCTGTTAATTAATGGAAAATTGAAGATCACGATAGAGATATTGTGCGTGAAGTTGTGTTGTGAATATAAACGAGTTTGATGTAGCGGTTCTAATCAAGATCATTTCCACAAGTTGTAAATTACGCTGATGATATTGTTTGTTTACATCAAGTCAACTCTTCGTGCAAATTCTCTTGGCACCTTGACAACATACTGTACTGCATAAGAGTAAGGTATGCTTTTACTGTCAGGCGCTGTTGCTGAGTTCCTAACGGCAAAAGAAACAACTTCTGACTTTTATATAAATTACTAGCTAATACGCGGCGTGCGCTGCTACGACTAATTAAATAAAATGTGTTTTTAACATTTCCTCGCTTCTGTAAAAACCACTTCCCAATCTCGCATCGTAATATGCAATTAAGTTTTGTTGAACCTGTATTTTGTGTTTTGATAGCGTGCTTTGTGTTTTGTTAGAGCTATCACCTTGACGTGGTGGGTGGGGGGGGGGCTTAGTACCCGATGAACCAGACGACCCTACTGGGGAAGATTGACTTAGGTTAATCTTGCTGGTGGGGAACTAAGTATAGTTCACAACGAGGGAATGGCGTCATCTTCAAGTCAACAGGGCGACAAGGAATAGCACAGCTAAACTTGTAGGGCCTGAAGAGCGGAAGAAGTAGTCCTCTCTTGGGGGGTGGATACCCAGAGGAGCATGTTTGGAGGCTCAGAGGAAGCAGCCCTTCCACCATCCTTGTCCTGCGAAGCGCTCGTAACGGTTCCAGGAGACATTCATCTTACAGAGAAGCTTCATGGAAAGGATGGAATGAGTAAGGAGAGATATCCATTGTTAGCAAGAAATTATCAAGCAAGGGGAAGACGTGATGTTGGAAGACCTAGAACACGTTGGACTGATGCATTATGAAGTCGGAATGGGCAATTACCTAATCCCTGGAGTGATGATGATGATGATGATAAAATATACGCTTTGTTGCCCAGTGACTACTACTAAAGCGTCTCTGATTGTTATAATACCATAGTACCCATAAATTACTTTATGGTACATGTCTATTAGAATAGCATTCATTTATTTTTCAATTGCTATTTTTAGCCAACATTATGCGGTTTCCGGGAATAAACTTTGTTTAAATAAATCCACAATACATAGCTGTATTTCTGATACACCTTGCGTATGTAAAATACGCAAGAATATATAATAGTTTAAAAAAACTAAAACAACACGCTTTATTAGAAAACGGAACTAAGAAATGAAAAATAATTTTAATTTCCAACACGCTTGGGATAAAATTAAAGTGGCCAACAAAAAAATAATCTCCAACACATATAGAATAAAACTACAGTTATCTACAAAAAAAATAATTTTACCATCAAAAGCGTGGGGTGCTCTATATCAATTAATATATTTGATAATAAACAAATATTGGTAAAAGTAAAGTATCTAAGAAGAAAACGTAAAAACCATAAAAAACACCCCACGCTTTTGATGGTAAAATTATTTTTTTTTGTAGATAACTCTAGTTTTATTCTAGCTATGTTGGAGATGATTTTTTGTTGACCACTTTAATTTTATCCCAAGCGTGTTGGAACTTAAAATTATTTTTCATTTTTAGTTCGGTTTTCTAATAAAGCGTGTTGTTTTAGTTTTTTAAACTATTTTTTATTTTTTATTTTGGTTTTCTAATAAAGCGCGTTGTTTAGTTTTTTAAAACTATTATTTTTTTATTTTTAGTTTAATTGATTGTCATAAACCGGATTCTCATAAAATTTAATTGCTTAATTCTCTTCTAAAAAATCCTCCGGGCCGGATTTCAACCAGCGACTTATGGATTACTGAAATTATATACCACTACAGTTCACCGCTCTACCAACTGAGCTCTTACAACGATTGATTAAAAAGTCGATAAGTCCGCAACCTATTATACCGGTCTTTATTTTTTTGATGTCCTGATGATCCTGACCTGGATCTTAGAAAACATTCATGAAATTATTGTATTGTCATTGGACCTTTATAAGTATACAAAGTTTCAAGTCGATCCAATGTTTTTAAGTGGGTGAAAATCGTGTTGAAAATTCCGTTACTTAGATAGATACAGGTCAAGCTAATATAAAGCATGTAAAAGTCACAGAGAATAGTCAACCATAATTTAGAGTGAATGTACCTTTTCCTTTGAAGCTATGGTAAAGTGAATTCCAGGAGCTTAATTTTGTTTTTGTGGATTGGAAATTGGAATGCGAAAGATATTTGTGATTATAAGCTGCGGCATCGTTCATTAATAAGTTCACATACCGAACCCTGTTCCAGGAATAGTACTGAATATGGATTAGTTCTTGGGAAGTTATTCGACGCCATTGAAAATTTGTAGTTGAAGACAAATGTAAAATTCTTATTTCTTATGGGTTGTGATGTTTAACTAAGTGTTCATTGGTGTGAAATGATAATTTAATTCTGAAAATATATTTCACACAGGTATAAGTTATTAATTTCAGATTCTAGACCAGTTGCCAACACAACGGTGAAGATTAGAAAGGACTATTTAACTATGCCCCAAATGGGAGTCAATGACCAATCACGTTTCAATGATTTCTGTTTTACAACCAATCAGAGTCGTGTTTCACGAAATATTTATCAGTGTTAAATTTACCATATTAAAGAAAGCTCCTCCTTTTTAATATTCTGAACAGGTCTGAACATTTTTTGCAGTGACTCACTCACCAAGAAATACGGCTACCAGATTGTATATATATAGTGCATGAATGTCAACTCATACCGCATGCAGGAGTTAATATAAAAACGATTGTAGCAATTGATTATACCACCAAAAAAAGAAACCTCTGTTTGCACTTTCTTAAATGTATTTTTTCCAAGGTAATAATCCAGAAAAATATAATTGTCATATTTACATCATACGACATCCGAAATGAATTAATATACAGTTTGATGTGTTTCATTTTTTTCTCCACTAGAGAGCATTCTTACAATATTGCGATCCTTTGGCAATAAATAATATCATCCGGTTGCAGTGACAAACAAAAGAAACAAATGAAGCGTACCTATCGCTTCTCATTTGTTTTCAAACATCGCCGTTTACATTGAATATATAAATATTTTAAAATAACTATAGTTAAATAATGATTTGTGAGTAAACAGCTTAATTTTATTCGTTAAATAGTCCTAAAAAATGCCTCTCTTGATTTCCAAATTCTCTAGATAAATTCACTCCTCACTTCGCGAGTCGTGAATTTATCGATAATTTGGAAATCACTCGTGGCATTACTTATGATAAATCTTCGAAAACTCAGTAAAAAAGCTTGGATTTTGTCTTAAACATTATTCATAGCCTTATAGACTGTAACTATAGTAAACATGTAGGCCTATGTTTATATGTATGTATGTATGCATGTATGTATGTATGTATGTATGTATGTATGTATGTACGTATGTATGTATGTATGTATGTATGTATGTATGTATGTATGTATGTATGTATGTATGTATGTATGTATGTATGTATGTATGTATGTATGTATGTATGTATGCATGCATGCATTATGTATGTATGCATGCATGTATGTATGTATGTATGCATGTATGCATGTATGTACCATGTGTGTGTGGGGGGGGGATAGCGTAGAAAGTAATATTTTGCAAGCCTGAAATTCGGGGGGTTCGGATATCGGTAGGTAGGGTTTTTAAACTGGCATAAACATTCTGGCGATACCATGACTCTGATGTTGACTCAGCCTCTAACGGAAATGAGTACCAGAAGTTGTTCTGGGGGCAAAGGAGCCCTAATGCAGGACTGACAACCCGACTAATATCTGGTATCGATTGTCTAGAAAAGTGGGAGCCTTAACCTCCTTCTACCCCAAGGGTCTCCTGAGGCCTATAGTGGGATCACTTTACTTTTATCTTATGTAGTATGTATGTGTCTCGCGCCGTAGCAGAGTGGTTAAGGCAAGAAGCCTTGGCGCAGAGCTACGATACTTGCGCTGGTTCGAGTCCTCATCGGGGAAGAAATTTTCTCATGGAATTTTGACAGGTGCCCACCCAGCATCGTGAGGCTACAATAAGTAGCGACTCCAGAAGACCAGCTATAACGACTGGGGGACCCGACATGCTGACCACATGTCTCCCCTACACTGGCTAGATGATCGTCTAACTCTATGATTAACACATGAGGATGTGAGGCCAGCAACCGGCTGGTAGGTCAAGGGCGTTCTAGGCCTGTCGCGCTTGGAGTGGAGTATGCATGCATGCATAGCCTTATGTATCTATGTTGTATGTATATATGTATGTATGTATCTATGTGTCAGCATAACTCTGGAATGTCTGGAAGAATTCCAAACAAATTTGGCGCTCACATAACTTATCATCTGGGGGGGGGGGGGACTATGACCTCTAGCACCCTACAAGCGGGAGGGCGAGGATAAGAGGACAAGTAATATACAGTTTTCGAGCTGGTTAAGCTGATTGGTGACTGTCCCGATGTTATTTAACACGAAGTTTGATGACTAGCACCCTAAGGGGTAAAAGGGTACGAGAAGTGGTAAAAATAAAATGTCCAAAACGACTGAGATTATTGTCGAAAACATAGTTTTCGAGATCCCTAAGCTATTTGGTGATAGTCCCAATGTCAGTCAATCCCAAATCTTATGGAGTGAGAGGCCAAAGCTCAAATTTGAGCCAGTAAGGCATTGGTGTTCAGTAAATTTATTTTTGAGTCGGGCAGTCCTTGATTCAAGATGGCCGGGGATTACAGAAACATGATTTTATCATGTAAATTTGATACCGTTTACTAGAATAACTTTAAGCATTATTAATAAACCCCGTTAATAATGGAATAACATTTTTCAAAATAACTGATAGTACATATTTTTTCTTAAGGCGTCCAGATTTGAGAAATTATCTTCTTACCACAATATTATAATAATAATAAATAATAATAATAAATGTGCACTCAGGTTGAGCATTAGTGGTGGTTTAGTCTTTGCTGTAGTCTGTAATGGGTTTTGTCCTTTTCGCACATGTTATGATGTGGTATTTGCCGCATCTCTGTCCACACAACACACACTTGCATTCTTCGGTCGGCTCGTGGAATTTCTTGTTTGTACATATCTTGTTGTGAAATCCGTGTACTGCGAGTCGTGTTGTGACGTGTCTCTGGGGGTTGCACTCTCTGGTCCATCTGTCGTCCAGCATGGCAGTTGTGGTGTAGAAATCTATGTCTATTTCCTTCTTCTTCCTATTTCTGATGCTTATGAATTTCTGGTATGGTTCTGTGGATTGTAGATAGAATTGGGTTCTTATGTCCTCTATGAAGTAGGTCTCTCTCATGAGTTCATAAGCAAAACGAGATGGCGCTGTTTTTCCTATTCTCAGGATCCGTTTCATGAACATTGCTTTCACTTTTTCGATTCTTATCAGATCTCCGATCTTAAGTTTTTCCCAAATTATCTCTATTCCATATGTAATAACTGGTGCCACTGTCGTTTTGAATAACTGCATTGCTGTACCTGTCGATAAGTTGGCCAGATTCGGGATATTGTATGATGTTCGGATGGCTGCCGCTGCTCTTTCTTGGATGTGTATTCCGAAGGACGTTGCTGTTGTCTGTAGAGTGAATCCTAAATATTTGTATTTTCCCACTTTTTGTAGTGGTTGATTGAGTAGTGTTATGTTGTCTTTTGATGTTGATTTTCCCCCTTTTCTAAATGTCATCTGGACTGTTTTCTCTTCATTTATCTGCACGTTGTTCTCCTGTGCCCAGATCTCTAATCTTTTTATTGCTTTTGTATGTCCTCCTTTTCTGTAGCTCCTATCACCATATCGTCTGCATATAAGATTAGTTTTGCTTTTGAGTTTTCCTCGATTATGGTGTTCACGTCTGCTGTATAGATGTTAAACAGTGTGGGGCTCATGGGATCTCCTTGCAGAACTCCGTTCGTCTGTACTATATCTTCCGAAATTTCAACATTGTTGTTTACTTGGACTATGTTTCGCTGTAGGCAGGCTTCGATTATTCTCACTAGTGGGTCTTCCTTTCCGATCATCTGTTTCAGTTTCTCAATGAGCTTTTGTCTGTTTATTGAGTCAAAAGCCTTCTTGAAATCGACGAATACTGCATGGTACTTCCCTCTTGTATGTCTTAGGGCGTCTTCTATTTGGTCCATTAGATATTTCACTGCTTGTACAGTGCTTCTGCCTTTCGTAAATCCAAATTGGTTTTCCGGGATGTGTCCCTTGGTCGCTTCTAGGAGTCTTTCATTGAGGATCTTTGTGAACACTTTAAAGGAGGCGTTTTCTAGCGCTACTCCTCTGAATGAATCAGGTGATGCTCTGTCCCCTTTTCCTTTATATAGTATCTTTAGGGTCGCTGTGTTCCATCTCTCCGGAATTTCTCCTTTCTGTATGCATTTGTTCATCAAGTCTTTCCATAGTTCCTCTAAGTTGTCGAGCGATTCTTTGAGGTGTTCCATGTAGATGTTGTCTGGGCCTGCAGATTTTTTGTTATTCCCTCCATTTATTGCCTTTCTGAGTTCTTGTGATGTTATCGGTTCTTGGATCTGTGTGAGTTTCGTTTTGTCCAAGTCATATGCTCGGTCCATGTCCTGCTTATTCAGTAGGTCTGAGAAGTGGCTTTCCCATTTTTGTATGTGAATTTCTCCTGTTGTGGGTGAGATTCTCTTTTTCAATGCTATAAACGGATTTGATTTTGCGTCCTCCGCTAGCTTTCTTCCTTGTCTTTCTGTATATTCTTCTCTTTTCCTTTTTAGTATTCCTTTGTAGTTCCTTCTCTTTTCTGCGTACTTGGTTAGGTCTTCCTGTCGTTTGTAGGTTTTTGCTATGTGTAGTGCATGCAATGTTTCTTTCCTTTCCTTGTAGCATTCTGGTCGAACCATATTTGTGCATATCTTCTTTTTCTTACTTTTATAGCTTTCTTCATCACTTGGGTGGAGATTTCTAGGGCTTCTTCGAGTTTGCCTTCTTCTATTAGATCCCTTGCTTTCTCGATGTTTTCTTCGTTGAGTTTTATTACTTCCTGTTGTATTTGCCTGGTGTATATATTTGGTCCATTCGCTTCTTTCCTCGTTTGTGGTATTTTCATATGGAAACTTGTCATTATCGGGATGTGTTTCCGTATGGGTGCCGCTGCGGAGTTCCATAGCCCGTTTTGTTTGATTAGTTTTAGATTTTCTCCTTTAAAGAATACTAGATCGATCGTGCTGTGGCCGTTCTGTGCGAAATAAGTTGGGGTATCCTTTGTATTCGCTATTTTGAACCCTTCCTCTTCTAGAGTCTCTAGCAGAATGTGTGTTTTGGCAGTTTCCTTATCGAGCCTGCAGTTAAAGTCTCCGGCGAGTATTACATTTTTATCTGCTTTTGTTTGTTCGATGGCTGTTGATATTTTATCTATTATGTTTTCGATGGGAGCACTTGGTTGTATGTATATTCCTATTATTGTTACTGTGGAGGTTTGTACTATGATCATGTTTTCCTCCTTGGTAATTCCTTCAATATCTCCTGTTCTCCCTTTTATGAAACATGTGACTCCACCTGCTGGTCTTCCCTCCGTCGGGGTTGCTAGTGCATGTATGGCGTAGTAACCTTGTAATTCTATGTCTTCGGTAAGGAAGGTCTCTGTGAGTATCATGACGTCCGTATTGTCTATTGTCTTCTTTGGTATGTAGGGTAGTGCATTTCTTATTCCCTCTATGTTCCATAGTAGTATATTTATTTCCTTATTCTGCTGGGGTTCATTTTTCTTTGCCACGTTCTTGTTTAAGTTATTGTAGTTCCACCCCGTCGTCTTCTTCCCTTCTCCATGAGTATCTCCGAAATCGAAATCTTCTGACCTTAATTCCTTGTGGCCAGAAATCCGCGTTCTGTGCGTCTTCCAGGTAGATGTAAGGGAAACCGATCTTGAAAGCTTTTCTGTCTCCTAGGGTGTGAAGTTCTTCACATTCTATATTACCCTTAATGCCGTTTTTTTCCAGGAATTTTCTTATGTTGCTTTCGGTGGTGTTGCGTTTGAGTCCTCCTATGTACATCCAGGCCATCTTTTCCGCTGCTTGCAGTTCGTCGTCTTCTTTCCTGTGCCCTTGCCCGGTTATAAACGGTCTGCTGTCTTCTGTGTATCTTATTTCCCTTTCTGTTTCTTTCTGATAATTTCTGTTCTTTTCTTCGAAAGCGTTGGTGTTTTCTTCATCTCTCATGTTATTTGTCCTCTTTTCATTGTAGTTTAGTTTCATTGGTGTCTTGCTTATTAGTCTTTGGTTAATTTTCTGTTCAATCTTTTTGTCCAGCTTGTTTTCTAAAAAGTCTATTATGTTTTCTAGTTTGTCGTTTATTATCTCAGTGTTTATTGCTGTCTGGTTGGCTCCCCTGTCTTTGTGTTTATTGTCGTGAGCTTGTTTCTTTGTACTGGTCGGTGCGTGTTGTGTTGTGTCTTGGTGCTTCTCTTCTTCTCCGTCAGATGTAGCGCTGTGGCAGACACTATTTGTTACTTCTTGTAGATGGACAAGAGATGGCGCTACTTGTCCCGCTGGGCAGCTGTCTGGTTCCCGTGCCTCTATCAATTTGCCATGTGTAACCTCTTTGTTTTGGTTATTCTCATTTTCGTTCATCTTAGTATCTAGTTTACATTTCATTGATTTAATATAACTACGTATGGTTCTTACCGCATTTTGTAGTTCTTCCTTCGTTTCCTTCTTCAGGTAACCTCCTATTTCCGTGATATTTTCCACACTTTTTAGAGCATTCTCTAGCTGCCGTTCCGTCTCGTCCGCCATCTTAATTGACACTAGGTCACAAGATAACAGTCTGCTAACAATTCCTCTTCATAGCACTTCCTCTTATTCTACTTCCTTCACAGTAGCCTCTGCCCGCTCCTGGAATTTCCTTCCTCAAGATATCAGGGGTTGCCGCACACTTGGCACTTTTAAGTCACGCTTATACAGTTACCTGTTGTCTAATAATTAATGTTTTCTCTATTTGTTTAAATTTATGCTATGTCATTAATAATTTTTCTCGTTTTTTATATATTTTCTAAGTATTATATTTAATTCGTTAAATCTAGAGTAAATCAAAATACATTATAAATGTTAATTGTATTGTATTTATAACATGTTATCGTTTGTGTTTATTGTAATTGAGATGTAAGACTATTTTTTTGTACTTTTTAAAACCTGGTTGAGTGGTAGACAAGGCCTTAAGGCCTTAACTCTGCCAGGTAAAATAAAGCTGCTATTATTATTATTATTATTATTACTATTACTATTAATATTATTATTATTATCATCATCATCATCTGCCTTTCAATTATTAGGCCCAGTGGCCCGTTACGGTCTCCCGCCATCTCCGAAAAGGTCGACCCACAGATCTCCTGCCTCGAGGAATGTAGTGAAGAATTTGTTTTGGTATTCTGTGACGATCCATGCGCTGAATATGGGCTAGCCAATTGTTTCTATATTCTTGGAGGTATTCAGATATAGGTACGATGTTTAACTCTCTGGCTATTGTTGAATTTCTTTGGTGGTCTACAAGGCTATAACCTGCAGTTCGTCGCAGAAATTTCATCTCCGTGGCTGTAATATGACGGTCATCCTGAGTTCTGATGGTTCAAGCTTCACTGCCATAACAGATTATGGGTCTATTATTATTATTATTATTATTATTATTATTATTATTATTATTATTATTATTATTATTATTATGTCCACCGCTGTGGTCTCGAGGTAGCGTGCTGCCTTGTCACACAGCGGGCCCCGGTTCGATCCCCGGTCGGGGCAATTTTTCTGGGTGAGGTTTTTATCGGGGTTTTTCCTCACCTCTAAGACAAATGTCAGGAACATTTTAAGGCCGAAACGGTCCCCGAAATCATATGACCATCGTCATCATCATCCTTCACCGGCGTGAAAAGCAACGGGAAGCTACCACACCTACAATTCCCTAGTAAAGCTGCAAGCATAGCATGAAAATGCTATGATTGCAGTGAAGGACCTGCCTTCGGGCAGAATTACTATGGATGGATTATTATTATTATTATATTATTATTATTATTATTATATTATTATTGTTATTATTATTATTATTATTATTATTATTATTATTATTATTATTATTATTATTATAAATCAAACTTCTTTAAGCCACGTACAACTCGTGATTATCAATTATTATTGGCGAAGTTGTGAGGAAAAAGAGACAGTCGATTCTGAAATGCAGAGATAATACGAAACCTGTTGCATATTTGATATTTAGATAGAATAATGGGTCTGATGATGGATCGTAGAGTATAATTAATGATGTACCTCTAGTGGAATGAACATGATTCCAAATGAACGTGACGTGGCTACGTTCACCGCCCAACTCCTTGCTGCTTAGAATCACGAGAATCCCATCTAACTATGAATATGAATTATTCATTGCAAATATTTCCTCTCTTCGTAAAAATAATACATTTGATTATCAAAAACTAATCATTGTTGTAGTTAAAAATGTTTCAAGCGAAGTTACATTAGAATCTGTTTCACAAGATCAAAAGTTTACTCGTGTTATCTCTTTCACCTTAACTCTAACTATAGTCCGTTTGCTCAGTTAAGAGAATCTTCCCGCGTATATTTTCAAACGGTTGCTGCACGGCCAGTCGGAGAGTGGGAGCAACTAGCCCAAGTTTCTAAAATATTTTAACACTCATCGTTGAAAAAAATACTTTATGTAGCACAATTCATACCTATCTCCTCTACTATTTAATTTTGTACTAGAGCATGCCATTAAATCTTTGGAGAATGAGGAAGGCTTACAACTGAATGGTATTAATAAGCTGTTAGTTTATGCTGATGATGTAGTACTACTGGCCGATAGCGAGGAGATACTAAAGGCCAACACGCACACACTATTGAGTAACACTAAGAAATTAGGACTGGAAGTAAATATCAGTAAAACTAAATATATGGTCACACGTAGAAATTCAGTATATAATGGAAATGGACAGCTAATGATAAATGAGGGAAATTTTGAGGAAGTGGCTGAATTCAAATACCTAGGAACAATAATCACAAATAGGAATGAGATGCACAAAGAAATTAAACATAGGCTCAATTCTGGAAATGCGTGCTATTATGCATTGCAGAGACTTTTGACGTCCCAACTCCTTTCAAAAAACGTTAAGCTGAAAATATATAAAACTATTATTCTACCAGTTATATTATATGGGTGCGAAACATGGACTCTTACTTTAAGGGAGGAAAGGAGATTACGAGTATTTGATAATAAAGTTCTTAGGAAAATTTTTGGACCAAAGAGAGATGAACAGACAGGTGAATGGAGAAGACTACATAACAATGAACTACATGGTCTTTATAGGAAGCCAGATATAATAAGAACAGTTAAGTCTCGTAGACTGCGATGGGCAGGACATGTTGCGCGTATGGGGAATGAAAGACGTGCATGGAAACTTCTTGTAGGAAAGCCAGAAGGAAAACGCCCAGTTGGTAGACCAAGAATGAGGTGGAAGAACAACATTAACTATGATTTGAGGGAAGTAGATTATACAGGGAATGATTGGAAAGCATTGGCTCAGGATAGGGATGTATGAGAGCTTATGTCCGCGCGGCCATGAACCTACGGGTTCGATAGTGCCAGTGAGTAAGTAAGTAAGTAAGTAAGCACAGTTCATACGTCAACTCACCACTAAATGCAATACAAAAGTGTACAATACATTCGAAAGAAAGAAAGAATTTCCGACACTTCCTATACCTGATGCTGGCCTTCAAGTAGACAGAGAATTCACCCCCGCCCCTAATCCCTTCAAATATTTGCGCGGGAAGATTCTCTTAACTGAGCAAACGGACTATAGCTATCGAAGCGTCCTACCTTTCACACCAAGATTTGAATTAGGTCATTAATGACTTAGTTGTGTACTTTATTTTCATTATTATTTTCAAACTTTGTACACCACTTCTTCGAAACTTTGCATTTTATAAATTTATACACTCTATTAAGGAACATTTTTTATTTTTTTTTCGAAATGTAGCCTATACACCCATTTTTATTGATCTCAAATAAGATAACTCAGACCCATTCACCCCTATTTTATTTACGACACTAATAACCTGAACTGTTAAAGAATTCCATCTAATCAACTAACTCACTGGCACTACCGAACCCGTAAGTTTGTGGCCGTGTGGACATAAGCTTTCCATACAGCCCTATCCTGAGATATTTTCCAATCATCTCCTGTATAATTCACTTCTTCAAATCGTGGTTATTCTCCTACCTTATTATTGACCTTTCCATCTGATTTTCCTACAAAGACTTTCCAAGCCCCATTTTCATTTCCCATTCGTGCCATATGTCCTGCCCATCGCAGACTATAAGACTTAACTCCTCTTATTGTATCTAGTTTTCGATAAATAGCTAAAATGGAGTTCATACCTGTTACAATAAAGAGCGTCGGTGAATAAAGTATTAAGTATCTTCCTGTATCTTGTAAGCCCATGTTTCCCTTAACAGAGATTTAGGCGCTCTCCCCCTACAGGGAAGAATTTGAACCATACTAATTTAGTTACACTTGTTTTCGTATAGATATCATTTGAGTGGTCTGTGGTCAGCGTTCCGCCTCATTCTGATATCTAGGAAACCAAGGTAGTACTACAACGGGAAAATTCGGAAAATTTTGGTTAGAGGCCTTTTCATTCAGGCTTAAGGATCTTTTACGAGCCTGAAAATCTTCAGACTCGGGACCCACGGCTTAAAGTCCCTCCCGGAGGACTTGCTCCTTGGATTTTTTCGTCCTAAAGTGGGGATCACGTGATGTTTATATACGCGAAAACAATGCGCAGAAATCAAATCATGACTGGAAACATAAATGTTATTAGTAACGCGCCGTTTACTGTTTAAGATATAAGGTACGCAAAAATCATAAAAACTAGAGCACATTCAGCACTTTCATGAATATATTCGTAAACTGTGCACTTGAAAACATAGAAATTCGCTGAGATATCCAGGGCAACATTTTTTTTTGTAGAGCTGTGTAATTAAAATCCATTACTTGTTCTATTACAAAATCATCTATTATACTATTATTTTGGCTCTTATTGTATTTTTCCCATGAAATGCCATCACTTCAGTTTTACTTGGGTATATTTATAAGTTATATTCAGCAGCAATTTTCCCTAATTGAAAAATGGCTCTTTGCAAGCTGTCTTATCACCCGAACATTAATGTGCGTTTTTGTTTCAGCCGGCTGTCGTGAGCGAGTTACGACGCTGGACGTCTGAAGAAGCTTTCGGAGACATCACGGTGAATCCAGACTGTACCAGTCGCATCATGTCCACTACTGACGGAGCTGTAACAGAAATCGGAGTCGAGGATTCGGTTGACGCGGGAACTGATCACAGATTGCCCTCTCCAGAAGAACAAACTCAGACGGTGGCGATGCGATTCCCGGCTGAGGTGGTGGCAGTAGACGTCTCTGGACGTGCCTTCAACCGCATGACCAGTTTCAGACGTTCTCTCATTCACGTTCAAGTGGACGCCGACGGTACGGTGAGAAGACGAAATAAGAAGCCGAGAGGAAGACGACGAAACACCATAGCAGGCACCGATCAACGCGAACTCGAACAAGCTGTCACTGGGTAAGAATATTATCAGTGATACACAACAATCTTTGACGTAGACCTTTATTAATCGTAAAACCATGTGACAATTTATTGTCAATTTTCAATTTAGATATTTTAATTATTATTATTTTTTAATAATCTGAAATTTTACATATTGTCATTTTCCATTGAAATCTTCTTCTTCTTACTTCCAAGTATTAGACCAAGGCCTGTTACGATCCTATAGAAAATTTTCCCTCCAGCGTTTCATAGGACGGCCCAGTGATCTTTGTCCTCTTGGTATATAATTATAAACAGCTTTGGGGATCCGATTTGAACTGATTCTTTCAAGATGGTGTTTCCAATTTAGTTGGTACTGTTTAATATATTCCAAAATTGGCGTAGTCTTCAATTCTTTTAAGATATCGGTGTTCCTTTTCCGATCCCATCTGGTGTAACCCGCTGTTCTGCGCATGAATCTCATTTCACAAGCCGTTATTCTGCTTTCATGTTGTTTTTTAGTATCCATGCTTCACTACCATAGGTCAACACTGGTCTAGCCAAAGTGTTATATAAACGTAATCTGGTGTTTTTTTTGTACAAGGGATGGTTTCATAACTTGATTAATAATTCCTAAACTTTTATTATAACTAGTAACTTTTTCAGGGATATCCTTTTCATCCCAGATAGAGAGATAATATCCAAGATATTTAAATTGATTAGATCTCTCTAAAATTTTATTCTGGAGACAGATTTTACTTTGTATGGGGTCCTTCCCATGAAATGCCATAATTTTAGTTTTGTTAATTGATATTTCCATATTAAATTTGGCAGCTATTTTTTGTAAATTATAAATTGATCGTTGCAAATCATTTTCGGAAAGTGCCAGAAGAGCTAAATCGTCTGCAAAAAGAATAGCATCGAGTTTGAGGTTCCTGTTGATGGGTATATATCCTCGTTGTGTTTTCCTCCATTAATTTATTCATGTATATAATGAAAATCACCGGTGAAAGTCCACATCCCTGTTTTACTCCAGTGTTGATCTTTTCCCAAGAAGATAATTTGCCATCTTGTTTAACAGAGATTTCGTTATCTTTATAGATGTTGAAGATATTAGTAATATATTGTTGTGGAACGTTATCATCAGCTAAAATTTGTAGTAATATATTTCTGTCTACTTTGTCAAAAGCCTTTATGAAGTCAACGAAGGCGATATGAGTTTCTATATTGATTCCATTGAAATCAATTATAAAATGTAGTATTCTTCACTTCTTAGGGCCGTATGCAAATACATTAGTCTCTACTCAAATTACTTCCAATCACTGGTGAGCTGACTTTCCGTGAGCAAGTGCAAAGATCGAATTAGCGACCCACTAACTGGTCATGCATGAAAGTCATCGTTTTCGTAATATTGACAAGAAATTACACAGAATTCTCAGCGATAAAACCGCTTCCGTTATTTTCGTCTGAAAGAGGAACGCATTTACGCTTGCGTCCCGCAAATAATACCGTATACGACGACGTCTGCGTTGCGCAATATTACGCCGATTCTCCTGTTCTTCCAGTTGAATTCTTTGGTAGACTCTATCAAATTCCTCTTCTCCGCGTATACCGAAAACATGATCGAAGTCTTCAAGGTCCGACATCTTGGATAAAGCAGCAAGGTTTCAAAGTACATCGGTTACCATCGGTTCCCATCGGGTTGCTCACGATTCGTTCTCTGCAAAGTCACCTCGCCAGGTAGCTTAGGAATTTCGACAATTATTATAGCATGAAGATTTTTGAGTATGCAAAAACATATTTGGATGCAACTTTCTCAGCAGAGAACGACTTTTACGGTCTAATACGTTCATAGATACGACCCTTAATCAGTACACATTCTACATTTGGTTACAGTATTAATCAAATAATGGAAAATGACAGTATGCCAATTCCTGAACATTAAAAAAATCATTTATATCAAACATGTGGTAAAGCAAATTATAATTGAATGGGTGAAAACAATAATAGTATAAGTGACATTTTTATGAAAATTGACTTAAGTGTAGTTATCACTTTTGAATGGCAGAGAGATTCAAGTGTGTGTTGTGAACTACTGCTTCTGGTGACGGATGAATACAACTGTTTCCATTGGTTAGCCTACCTATAGCAAATGTTTAAACTAATTTTTTCTCTGAATGATATAAATGTAATTTATACCATTATGGTGCACCCAATCTATTGATCATGTATAGTTATAAAATTAATTAATAGTGATTTTTAATACATTTTATCTAGGAAGATGAGGTTTATTCACGTGTATTTTAATGGCCTCAAATTCAGACAAAGAACCAGGTTTGCTAAAATCACACTCAAAATATTTTGATATTCTTGACAAAGTATAGGGAAATTCAGGTAATGTGGACCCTTATTTTTGAGTGGACCCTGTTAATATCTGCTTTAATTGATACTGCCCTGAAATAGAAAATATTTTAACTTCTTCCCCTCATCAATTTTGACGGGTTCAAGACCAGTTTCTTTTATTCTTTGTGTGAAGAAGGGTTTATTTGTGATATTTATGAAAATGGCCGTTTTAAAAGTTTTTGAAGTTAAGAATTAGTCCTTAATTTCTGCTATTGAATATTATAAATGTTGAAAAAACTCCTAAATATATTACCCTATGTAGATGCTGTTTTAATATACTAAAGGGTTTGGTTTGATGTTATGTGACATGGTGATTGTATAAAATAATTAAACATAGCAAAGAAATTTGTTTAATGTGGATCCTCCACGAGGACCTGGGTCCACTTTACACAAATGCATATATTTTATCAATGAGGATGCTATCTGTAAAACCCATGCACTTAATTAATTTTATTTAATATCCTTGTAATTTTACTAAACCCAAAGACCGTTGCTTTCTGCAGCTGAATGACGTGTGAATGTTATAATCAACAATCATTTTTCAAAACCTTAAATAAATATCAAAACTTTTTAATTATGATCAGTCATAAATACTTTCAGATTAATCTGTGCCTGTCTGTATAAATGTCCCGCGCCGTAGCCGAGTGGTTAAGGTAGGAAGCCTTGGCACAGAGCTACGGGACTTGGTTTAGGCATAAGTTGCCTGTTCCATCTTCACTAATAGATCTAAGACCATATTTTCCGAGGACATCCGACATGTTTATAAATTATGAAGATGTTTTCATATTTGAATAAAATAACAATGCTATTTCATAGTTACAACACTAATGATAATAACTGTAATTAAACAAATTTCAAATCTCTTAATTGAAAAAAAGGTGGGGCACGACGTAGCGTAGTGGTTAAGGCACTGACCTACAAGCCGGAGGGTCGAGGGTTCAAGTCCCGTTGGGGTCAGGATTTTTAAACTGACCCAAACCCTCTGGCGGCACCATGGCCCTGGGGTGGACTCAGCCTCTAACGGAAATGAGTACCAGACGCTTGTTCTGGGGGTAAAGGCGGCCGTCACGCAGGGCTGACAACCCGGCTGACATAAAGTGCCGATTGTCTAGAAAAAGTGGGAGCCTTAACCTCCTACTACCCCAAAGGTCTCCGGACCTGTTGTGGGATCACTTTACTTTACTCTTTTAATCTCCTTTTCTACTACTTTTTGTTTATTTTGAGTGTAAAAAATTAAAACAAAAAAGAAGGTGATAGCTAGTTTGTAAAAGAGAACATAGAAATCTGAACTAAATGGGTTAATGATTACTGTAATCTGTAAACTTTAATTAATTTTATGATATTTCAGGGACAGCCCAAGTACGGATATTCCAGAGCTGAGTGCAGATACAATTTCTGTGGTACGAAGTGCCAGCAGTGACCTGCTGCGTTCAAAAGACGATTCTCCATCAGAAGGCAAGAAGTCTCACTTTAACACACTAAAACAATGGGGGAAGGTGAAATTAAAACTTATAAGAAGTGTAAGTGGAGAAACTAGTAAGAGTTCAACGTTAACCCCAGAGGAAGCTAATATCTATGAAACTATTGCAGCTAAAGGAAAGAAAGGAGAGCTGAAACACGACAAGAAATCTGGTAAGGCAGTTGGAAGCAATATTCCTATTTCAACTTCTTCTGGTCCAATGAACATGGCTGTCAAATTGCGCGAAGGTTCAGTACGTAGGCGTGCACTTGTTAACGGAAAGGAGGATCCTTTGCATTCCTCTTCAGGAAATTGGAGTGCAAGTTCAGAAAGCGGTAGGGCATCGATTGGATCAGAAAATACAGCTACGACGCACCAACCTAAATCTACGACAACCCTTTCTTCAGCAGCCACCTCCAGTAATTCACTAAATCATCATCAAGCACCTTCTTCAACTGTAAGTAGTCGTCGGAAATTCCTGAATACATCAGCATCTTCATCTATTAGTGAAGGAACTCTTACGCCTGACATCATGTCAGATCTTGTCTCGCCGTTCCCAGATGATGGTGAGACGAGTTCTATATATTCCTGTGATACAGAAGGATACTATACATCCTTTCATATGGACAGTGGTCTCAAGACCCTCAAGGAAGAGGAACCGATGTCACCTCAAACGCCTCTTCATTCCACTACAGCCTTGTCGACATCCCCTGGTCGTAGCAATGCCACATTAACAGCTGAGAATGAATATGAACTGTTTGGGAAAGGCTCCACAAGTACCACTACCAGTTCAGCAGGCACAGTATGCACAACGCTGTTAGTAAGCAACGAGAACAATGTGTCTGTTGCTACAGCTCCTGCTGTTCCTGAGAGAAAGAGTTCTCTGGAGGGCAGAGATGAAAAGAACAGCCAGATGGTGGTAGCAATGATCCATAAACAAACTGAAATTCCATCTGAATCGCCAGATAGTGGCCACAATACATCAAGCTCACCAGTTGATTCCACAAATAGTCCACCTGGAACTCTCACAGGAAGGAGTTCAGAATACGAGTTTTCAGAGTCTGATCTAGAAGGTGTGGATAGAATAGAGAGAATAAGAGTAAAAACAACAATTAATTCAAGTCGTATTCCTTCAATGTGCGTAATAACACCTCCTCAGTCTGACGATGAATCAAGCCAATATGTGCCTTCATATTACAATAAGAAAATCAGTAACCAAGCAAAATCAGATAATAAAGTTCAAAATATTGACCCAGCCCTTCTGAAGCAAACTAATTCCAGGATGGAAAGTACCAAATCACATTATAACTCACTACCAAGAACATTTGAAAAACAACTGAGCACAGATTCTGATAGGTCGAGCGAAGCTGAACCTACACGAGTGAGAAGTCGCAGTGCATGCAGATCAAGTAGTTCATCCGGTTATGCTTCTGTTAAACAGTTTGAAAGATCTGCATCTTTAAAGACAAAGATTCGGGGATTATCTCCAAGTCCAACTAGAAAAGTAGGAGAGTTTCAAGAAGCTCAGAAATCTAACAGTCAACAAAATAAAGCAGCATCCGGGCACAAATCAGCTTTACAGCCCTTTAATAATATGATTGATAAAGTAAAAGGAGTCTTGTCATCAGCTGGAGGTGGAAGAAAGGGTTCAAAATCCTCTACAGGGGAAGATAGTGACAGTTCTCCAACAGAAAATAAGCCGCTGCCACAAGTAGATGCAGGAGATTATGTAACAATTGCTGATGTACGTAATAATAAGAAAGGTGCACCGGTAACACAGAATTCAAACATTTACTCAAACACTGGTGCTGCTAGAACAGCAGCTGACAAGATGGAATATGTATCTTTGAATGAGCTTCCAACTTCTGCAAGAGATTTGTCACCATCTGGCAATCTTTTAACATCTCCATCAGACTCTCTGGAGCGTAAGAGACGTCAAGGTGCAAGAGTTACGTTGGATTCGGAAGGGAAAGTTGTTTACTCTTCTGATAGTCTGAAAAGAAATAAAGGGGCCCATACTACTTTTGAGCCAGGACCTTATGTGAAGGATCCAGTAACAATTACTACTCCAGTTGGAAGCCCAATGCCTTCACATAGAGTTCCTAAATCTAACATCCGTCCAGTTACAGTTTCAAGCCAGTACGGTCGAAACTCACCATCTATTACAAGCGGAACAAACTCGCCTGTTCCTCAGAGAAGCAGGCCAATATCACCACGGCAACATATATCTCCAACCAGAAGCAATCCTACATCACCAACATCTCCACAACTAGGAAAAGTCATCATTAAGGCAGGAAGTAAAACAACACCAATGACCAGGGTGGCTTCCCCACCTTTGGCAGTGGCTTCTAGACCAATGTCACCGAAACCTTCGTCGACTGGATCCAGTGGACGTGGGGCATATGTTCACATGCAGTCAACACATCAGAGATGTGCCAGTCCTCAAGGAGGAAGGACAACAAATGCCACTGTCACCACTGAGGACGACGAAGGTAAGATTCCGCCTTGTCCTGCTAATCCGAAATTCGTCGCCTCATACTTGCAGCGTACGAATCCTGCCCTGTACAACCGAATCAATGAACAACAGACTTCAAGCAATTTGAATCCAACGAAGATCAAGAGGAGCGATAGTTACAGGATGGCAAATTGTCCACTAATGCAGTCCCGTAAGATGACGAACATTGAAATCGCTGCAGCTAATGAGAATAACAATCCTCACACCAGAACGTTCAAAGGCAACCCTAATCTTGACTGTGTGAAGGAGAACAAGGTTGTTATATCTGATAAAAATGTGGGGAAGACAGAGACTGGCATTGGGAAGGATGAAAGAAAGAAAGTCGATAAAGAGGATGTAACACTAACCAAAACAGTGATCAATCCTAACCTTCTTGGACGTAAATTCTATGGGCCACAGATAAAAATAGATCCAAATTTATTGTCTACCAATACTGCTAGACCGGTAACAATGCCACAAGATACAGAGCGTGCTCGAGTGCTCAACAATACAGGTAACAACACGGAAATCTGGTAATGCACTGAACATTCTATCTAGTGTTGCTAATTACATGTTGCTTACCAGGTAGATATGTTGTGTGAATAAGACTTACAATAGTGGCTGTAGATGTAGGCAGTAGGATGCACATTAGTTTGTTTAGTTGTCAGTGATGCACTTTAGATGCTTTGCATGCAAAGACATTCACATTCATCATTCTACATGTCCTTTTTTTTAATAAGAATCATGTGTTTATGGTTTTAAAAGAATATCTGGCCAACTTTTTAAACAAATTCTTAATGAAAATTCTATATTTTTTACTCTACAATCAATAACAATTGAAGATTAGGCCTTTGGCCTGTTCCGCTTCAGGATAGAAATTGACCTCTCCATTGCTTCTTAGGTCGTCCAGGATCTCTTTGCCCACAATATATGAATCTTATAATTTGCCATTGATATAAATTTGAAAAGAATTTAGGATTGTATAAAAAAATTATGCCCTCATTAAAATTTCCTGAATAAATAGTCTTTTTATTAAAAAAATAAATGGAATTCAGAAGAATCCTTTTTAAAAATATATTTAAAATAATCAGTGTATAATTATTTTGAAAATCCATTTTATTTCTTCATCGGAAAGGCAATGCCAATAATTTTGAAATTTATTAAGCCAAACAATGCCAGTAATAAGAATTAAATTAATATTTTTATTACCTCACCTCATATCCTTTTTCTTCTAGACTGCAATTTCAAAGCTTATCTCCATCATCAGTAGCTTCTGGTCGACCAGTGTTATGTTGTTTCTTGGCAGTTTTCTTCTTCCTTCTATCGGTGGACCGATGAACCTCTGGATCAGATCAAAATTTGTGGTAGTTTTGAAATTGATGAGTTTGTTTTGAAACTCCCGCAAATTTTTACCTGATCCAGAGGTTCATCGGTCCACCGATAGAAGAAAGAAGAAAACTGCCAAGAAACGACATAACACCAGTCGCCCAGAAGCTACTGATGATGGAGATAAGCTCCGAAACTGCAGTCTAGAAGAAAAAGGATATGAGGTGACGTAATAAAAATATTAATTTACTTCTTAAATTAAACCTCATAGTGTTTTTTTTCCCCTGTGAAAGTTGAATAAAGTGCCAGTAATGTTTTGATACAGTAATCCTAAAATTAAGAGAACACCCAGTTGGTAGACCAAGAATGAGGTTGGAGAATAACATTAACTATGAATTGAAGGAAGTAGATTATACAGGGAATTTATATATTAAATTTGGGAATTTTTAACATTATGAGGTTCTATTCATAAGAATTAAAGGAATCGTGATTTCTTCTTACCTCATTCTATGTTTTTTTAAACACAGCACTGCAGTATCAGCGACCCATTGTCACCATCTTCAGCAGTCGTGAAAACAGCTGAAGATGGTGACAATGGGTCGCTGATACTGCAGTGCTGTGTTTAAAAAAAACAGAAGTATGAGGTAAGAAGAAATCACGATTCATTTAATTCTTATATATACAGCGAATGATTGGAAAACATTAGCTGTTTGGCCATGAACCTACAGGTTAGATAGTGCCAGTGAGTTAGTTAGTTAATCCTAAAATTAAAACACTTCTTCTCTTTTATAATGTAAAAATGAAAAACTTTGATATTTTATTGATAAAAAATCTATTGCCCAATACAATTTCCCAGGAATTAACTGCTTCATTGAGAATGCATAGTAAACACAAATAATTTTGTTCTAAATAGAAGGCCAGTATTCTTTTTTTGAATTAGGCATATTTTACTAACTCTTTGAAGCATTTCTTATGCTGTCTCGAGTATGATTATGTGATAATGTTTTGTTCTAATTAAACCACCCAATTTCAAAAACTTCCTTGATCTGTACACCCATATTGAACAAGATGATAGTTTTAGCAACTTCTAGGTTATGTTTAGTTTGTATTATGTTTCTCTCTTTTTATAATTTTGTGCTTCAAAGGGTTTCTGCTAACAATTTTTTCGTAAAAACTACTTATTTATCATGTTATGATTGTTATTTTTATGATGTATAAAGAGAGACTTCATTTTTCATTTTTTCAACAATTTTGTAAAGTCTGTGGCTTACATAATTTTTCTTTGTGTACATATTAAATTATTAAAACAATTTTTCTTCTTTAACTTTTTTAAGTATTTAGTTAAATTACCATGTATATAGGCAACTTAATTTTATATATAAATTCTATCCATCGTTAAATAATCAGTTAAATCTTTGTTACATAATAGTTCATAAGTTTTGTCAACTGTTTACAATAAAGGGGAATACCTTAATACAATACAAGATCTGAATGCTAAGTAGGTATTTTTATTGGATAATAATTATAATAATTAAAACATTTTGTCTGTTTATTCAAATCTCTTAGAGTTGTTTTTGTCGAATATATGTTTCAGAGCTTCTTAGCCCCATCGTCAGCGATTACAGACTGAATTTTCTCATGTTGTCGGCCCTGATTCTTGATTCCTGCTCTCTTTGCCTCTGGTCCAATGAATTTACTAATTGACCAGAGACAAAGAGAGCAGTAATCAAGAATCAGGGCTGACAACATGAGAAAATTCAGCCTGTAATCGCTGACGATGGGTCTAAGAAGCTCTGAAACATATGTTCGACAAAAACAACTATAAGAGGTAAGAATAAACAGACAAAATGTTTTAATTATTAAACAAACCTCTTAATGTTACTTCCTATTGTATTTTAAAATAATTATAATATCTTCAACTCGTGTCCAACTCAGGATCGGGTCGAGGGATGAGATGAGATGAAGCCCCTTTTAATAGAGGTCTGTGAATGACAAGGCTGCTCCATCACAGGGGCAAATGAAAGAAATGAAATGAAATGAATGTGATGAGTTTGGAGAAATGGTGGAATGAAATTGTGGCAGGGGAAAACGGGAGAAACCCTGAGAAAAATCTGCCCAAGCTCCTTTTTGTCCACCACAAAACCTCATGGAGTCACCGAGACTTGATGTCAGGACTCCTGAGGTGAGAGGCGAGTATCTAACCGCTTGAGCCACGGAGCGCCATTTTTATTAAAGTAATTTTTAAATATTAATAATTTTATTTATTTACTAATTAAATAAAAATAAAACTTAATTTTATTTGATTTTCATATTTATTAAGATATATTTAGTGACAGCTGTTTCGGTACACTGTACCTTCTTCAGACATGTTAACAAATTATTTTAATGTCTGAAGAAGGTACAGTATACCGAAACAGCTGTCACTAAATATATCCTAATAAATGAAAATCAAATAAAACTAAGTTTTATTTTTATTTAATTAATAAATATGGATTTTCATCAAGTAAACACCAACTCAATTGATTAATAATTTTGTTGTTTAACTAATAATTAATTCAACATTATTAAAAATCATTTCAGATCACCATTGAGGTTGTACATTAAATAAATTATAAAAATGCACTTAAAAGTTAAAAAAATATAATTTGTACCTGAGATCTCAGTTGCCCTCAACTAGATAAAATGTTGCAAAAACACTTAGAGGCATTTCGGAAGATCATCATAGCAACTCCGGCCGTGAAAGTCTACGTTAATACATACGCGAATACACAGAAGAGTGTTCAACTTCGGCACCGTTTTATGAGCATAAGAAGTAAATTCCAAAAGGCTGTAGTAATTAAATGGGAATATATTTACCAACCATTTTGTTGCATTTTATTCCCCACACTTCAATAACTTTTCAACATTATCTCCACCATAATTGAGGCGTTTATTGAGTTGGGACACAAGTTTTTCAATCCCTCATTGTAGAATCCACCCACCTGTGATATGAACCATTCCTGCACTGCTGCTTTCACTTCATTGTCACTTCATCAAAACGTTAGCCACCGAGGAACATTTTGTGGTGCAGGAAGAATCTTTTCATGGACAGCACGTACCAAATCGTCATTGATCAATAATGGCTGACCGGTATGCTGTTTGTCATGCACAGAGATGTGGACCTCGTTGAACTTCCTAACCCACCTCCTGACCATTTCATCACTAATGGCATCTTGACGATGAATGGCAGCTGGTTTGATGTTTCTTGCATTCAAGAAACGGATAACAGACCGTATCTCACAGTCGGCGGGCGCTCGATCACTTTAAACATTTCAACTGATCACAACTAAACACACACACGGACTGAAGCTCTGAAACTGCTTGTCCAGCTTGCCTGAGGACTGAAGAAGAAAACACGCACGTGAAAAATTACAATTTCAGCTATGCAACGGATATAATTGAAAATGGAACTTACTTTAAAAACACGCCTCATACAACATTTTATCTAGTTGAGAACAACTGATATCTCAGGTACAGATTTTAATTTTGTTGGGTTGTTTCTTGACTCACCTCATACTTCTTAACTCCCTCGCAGATCTAGATTTTGTCACTGTTTTTATGACATTCTCATTGCTGTTCACATTCAGCAATGAGAATGTCACAAAAACAGTGACAAAATCTAGATCTGCGAGGGAGTTAAGAAGTATGAGGTGAGTCAAGAAACAACCCAACAAAATTAAAAAAAACCCATAGTGTTATTTCCTACCTACATAACTTAACAGATTTTAATTTTTAACTTTTACATAGTGACCTCAACGGTCTTTGTAATGAATTTTATAACTATTATAAATGTACTTGATAAATCCAGTCTTCCTCAACTGATTTTTAAATCTTTATAGGCCTTTTAGATTTTTATCTACGTTTAGCGTTCTGTTGATTATTGTTTTTTGTTGTAATTATCCTGTAGAGAGGGCTGTGGACTCAGTTGATATACTCTCATTCAATATATTTTCATTTCTTGCTTCTTTTGGAATTTCTGTTGTTCAATAATATTTATTTATAGTTCTTGCCTTTTCTATATACATATTTATATATGAGATGATAAGAAAAATAAATGCTCGGACGGGACTTGAACCTGGACCTCTGGATTTATATCCCAGTGCACTACCGATTACGCTACCGAGCAAGTCTAGTACAAACATTATTTTTTTTTCTTATTTATATTCTCATTGTTACTAGATATAGTGGAAACTCGGTCACCACTGCCACCTGGTAGCTCCTATCACAAGTAAGCAAATTAAAGAGAATATTTTTACTTTATAGCAGTGATGCTTTATTGATGTTATAATTAAATTTTTGACATTGAGCAATGCAAGCTTAATATGACAAGATAAGAAAAATAAATGCTCGGACGGGACTTGAACCCGGATCTATATATATATATATATATATATATATATATATATATATATATTCAGTAAAACTTGTTTAATCCAGAACATGAATAATGCGGAAATCTGTCCAATGTGAACGAAGTTATTGATCCCGACGAATTAATAGTAATTTTACATGTATTTATTTTGCATAAAACAGAATCTGTCCAACGCGGAAACATAATGATATTTTTACACAATTCACAAAAAACATGTTTATAAAGCGGAAAGGAGAAATAAATTAGTTTCCATTTAATTGAATTTCCGTTATGCCAAAAAACAATAAGGAATGATTCCTGCTGCCAGGTGAAATATAGATTCTACCTGTACCTGAAGTTTTATTTCTACACACCCATAATGCGAAATACGGATACCTGTATTAAAATAACCATTGCACTGTAAAATTTTAAATTAATTTAAGTTCTGAGACCGATCTTTCACAGGTAGCATTTTGAATTCCAAATAAACAAGGCTAAAACGTATGTATCATTGTTATTAAACGAAAAGTGAAAGTGATTGAAGATAAATCTCCAAATTTCCGGACCGATGCTCCAAAGTCAAGCTCTAGCTGATGCTAAATTCGTAGGTAATAACGATTTTAAGGCATCTTCAGGATGGCTGGACAGTTTTAAAGACGACACAATGTAGTGTGAAATCAAATTTGTGGAGAATCAAAGGATGTGGACAAAAGTGTAGTTAGTTAGCGGAAACCGAAACTGCATACTTTAATTTCAGGATATGAGCCTAAGAGACATTTTTAATGCTGATGAAAAATGGGACTGTTTTTTTTTTTCGTGTTACTGCCAAAGTCACTCATACAAATTGTACTTCACTTTTCAAAGGGAGCAGAACTACAATTAATCCAAGGTACATAAAAAGACATGCGGAACTCTATTATCTAAGAATTTAAATAAATTTTAGGTTTTTTTATAGTGCGGAATTTTGTCTAATGTGGAAAAAAAAATTGGTCCCATGTGATTCTGCTTTGAGCAAGTTTTGCTGTGTATATATATATATATATATATTTCTTATTCAGAATTGTTACTGTTATTTACACAGATGTCGTCTACGAAAATATACAATTTTTTTCTTCCACACTTCCCAATCTTGTGTGTCTGCTTCTGTCATAATTCTCTTCTTCATGTTGTCTTGAATTCCCTTTATCCACGTTGGCTTTGGTCTACCATGTTTTCCTTTTCCAGGAGGTATCCAGTTCAATATAATTTTGTTTGTTTCTGTGTCCCTTCTTCTCATTATATGTCCATACCCCATCTTAGTTGGATTTCTTCAATCTCTTGTACACTATCCTTTTCTACATTCATAATTTCTTATGGTATATATTATACCATGTCCACCGCTGTGGTCTCGAGGTAGCATGCTGCCTTGTCACGCAGTGGGCCCGGGTTCAATTCCCGGTCGGGACATGCTCCTGGGTGAGGTTTTTTTCACTTGTAAGACAAATGTCAGGAAGCTTAGGGCCCAACGGTCCCCAAAAATCATCTGGCCATCATCATCATCCTTAACCTTATCATCATCGTCCTTCATTGGTGTGGTAAGCAATGGGAAGCTACCACACCTATAATTCCCTAGTAAAGCTGCAAAGCATAGCATGAAAATGCTATGATTGCAGTGAAAGATCTGCCCTCAGGCAGAATTACTGTATGTGTATATATATATATATATATATATATGTTATATTGCAGATTTTTGCGGATATAAGTATGAATAAGAAAGTTTTCTTGGGTTTTCCGCATCTTGGATTCAAGTTTGGCCCCTGGCCACTGACTCCGACGTTTTGGCATGATCCCACATGCCATTATCAAGGAATGATAAATTCGAGTCACAGATTTAGGTCCTATATAATTAAACAAATAGAGTTTTCGCTGAAAGCAGAATAACAGCTTGTGAAATGAGATTCATGCACAGAACAGCGGGTTACACCAGATGGGATCGGAAAAAGAACACCAATATCTTAAAAGAATTGAAGACTATGCCAATTTTTGAATATATTAAACAGTACCAACTAAACTGAATAAGAACTAAACCTTGGATGGGTGTACGTCTTCGAAAACGGACCACAGCAAAAACTCTATTTGTTTAATTATATAAGACCTAAACCTGTGATTCAAACTTATCATTCCTTGATAATGACATGTGGGATCATGCCAAAACTTCGGAATCAGTGGCCAGGGGCCGAACTTGAATCCAAGATGCGGAAAACCCAAAAAAACTTTCTTATTCATATATATATATTATACCATAAATAACACTGATCGACAAGGTTTTCTTCACAAGAAATCTGATTAGTGAATCTAGTGCATTTGTTCATGCTGAATTCAGATATGTAGTCAGAATTTTTCCATCAGGCACAGTTTTTTGTGACAGCTACTTTTTAAAAATTGATTTTAACATTTTCTTTGACCTGTCATAGGAAACTTTACTTTATATGAAGAGTTCCCTGTACCAGTATATGCAGATATGACCTTAACTCATAACTCTGATTCTGACCTAGTTCAAACTGAAAATGATTCAGATGGAAATAAAAATGATCTTACATAAAATATGCCCAAAAATCACTATCTACTACTTTCTAGGTAAGTCAGAATGAGTTAAGAGTTACATGGATTGTATAAAAAATTAACTTCAGATTACAGATTATTTGTTTTGTTATTTCAAATTAGACATTAAAGCAGTAAATTATAATATTTTTTCCAAAAATTATTACAGAAGACTGGAATAAAAAAATATGCATTATATAGATCTACCTGTATTTAGTATCTAAGAGGGATACCATAGTACAGTTGCTACAAGTTGGAATGTCTCGGGTCCAATTTCTGAAGGGTTCAGAATTTTTAAACTGGTGTAAGCATTCTGACGGCATCAGGCCATGGAGTCACTCAGCCTTTAGGCTAGTGGAAATTAATATTGGACACATGTTTTGGAAATAAAGGTGCTGTTACACAGAACTGAAAACTCAACTTTTGTATTGACTTATGCTTTCACGGCTGGAGTTGCTATGATGATCTTGAAGAAGATTTCCGGGCTGTTGGCCGTGGTTTTGAGGCTTGAAGTTCCTCGGATGATCTTGAAGATTTCCAGGCTGTAGGCCGTGGTCTTGAGTCTTGTAGTTCCTCGATGTCGGGGAACTTCAAGCCTCAAAACCATGGCCTTACAGCCTGGAAATCTTCTTCAAGATCTTCATAACTCAGCTTTTGATTGTCTCTTACTACCTCTAGGACCTCTTGAGGTCTGTAATTGTATCATTTTACCTTATATTTTATATCTTAGTTTAAACAATCAATTTACCAATTAGGATTTTATAAATTAAGAGATTTATTCTTAATTGCATTTACTTATCATTCAGATCTGTACTATATTATTTTATCAAAGCCATTATCAATAATTCTTAAAAATACAAAATTCTAATATAGAATAAAAAGTATTCTATTTGTCACTGATGTGAGAAAAATATAATGAAAATAGGAATAAAAATCTCAGGAAAATTGACAAAAAAATTGTTTTTATAAATGAAAGCATTACTGAAAGTATTTCTCAGTAATATTTCTTACAGATCACATTTAGTATCATACAAACATATATTCATTAATAAGAATCAAATGAATCGTGAATTCTTCTTACCTCATACATCTATGTTTTTTTAAACACAGCACCTCAGTATCGGAGAATCATCTTCTGCATCGTCAGCTGTTTTCACGACTGTCAATTTTTTCTTTTGCCGGTAATTATACAAACTGCCATCTGGTGTACTTTTGAAGGAGTAATTTTCTAAACTTCAATCTGGTGTATTTTTTAAGAACTTTGTAATCAAGCTTGGTTCGTCCGGAATCTCGAAGTTCATGGTTTTAGTATGGTTTTTTTTAAATATACATCTTTTCCCAAACTGTTAATTTCAAAGGTTTAGATAGATTATATTATTTTTGGTCTGGACATCTTACCTCAATATTAATGTTGATTTGTTCTTGGACATGTTTCAAAACAATTCTGTTTTATCGTCAGCTTTCCCAGACTGGTTTTATTTATGTTGCATTATGTTGCACCACCTGGATGTCGATGTCAGCTCCATCGTGTGGTTGGCCAAAGAACCTCCAAACAAGGTCACCCTCCTTGTTTGGAGGTTCTTTGGCCAACCACAGGATGGAGCTGACATCGACATCCAGGTGGTGCAACATAATGTAACATAAATAAAACCAGTCTGGGAAAGCTGACGATAAAACAGAATTGTGAAACATGTCCAAGAACAAATCAACATTAATATTGAGGTAAGATGTCCAGACCAATAATAATATAATTAAAATAACCTCAAAATATAACTTCCTAAAATTAAATATGTTTAGATAGATGTTTCAAAAGTTTTGCTTCTTTTTCAATTCTATGATTCTCTAATAAACTATGTGCTGCTACTGCTGATTTTTCAATTTCTCTATTTTTTATGTCAGCTACAGCAGCACATAATTTATTAAAGAATCATAGAATTGAAAAAGAAGAAAACTTTTGAAACAACTCACCTCATAGGATTCATGCTTCCAAGATACCGCGGTTTCAAACACAGTCATGTTCATCCTCAGCCATAACTCCGACTGACGAAATTCTTCGGCCGTCAACTGTTCTATTGTCGCCATCTTCAGCGCTGCCATCTATGGTTGAATTTATGTATTTCGAAATCAAAGTGATTTCGTTAGGGATATCAAAATTCATTGATCTATCTTTATTTTTCTGAATGTATATTTTCTCCCAAACTGTCAATTCCAAAGGCTTCTCTACTTGTTTTAAAAGTTTAGCTTCTCTTCCAATTTTATGATGTTCTAATAAACTATGTGCAGCGAAATTACTTTGATTTCGAAGTTCATAAATTCAACCATAGGTGGCAGCACTGAAGATGGCGACAATAGAACAGTTGACGGCCAAAGAATTTTGTTAGTCGGAGTTATGACTGAAGATGAACATGACTGTGTTTGAAACTGCGGTATCATGGAAGCATGAATCCTATGAGGTGAGTTGTTTAAACAAAATGTCCTCCGATGAATTTTAACAATTCTAAGACATTACTTAATTTAATTAAAACTGAATAATGAAATTTGTGTAATTTTTAGGAATTATTGATGGCAAGTATAAGGTATTCTACATACTGCTGATCCTGCACAGAGTTTCTTTGGGTATTATTTTCATGTGGAGGTTTTTTAGGTCACAAGGTTTCTGAACGGTTGCAGGAATGGCTTTGGTATTCAGATACTTTCTAATCAAATTCTATGCAAAGGTGTTTCCTACTATTTGGTTTTGTTCAACTTATATATATTTTTTTTTCATGTCACATTGTTGGTAAGGGAGATAGTGTAAGAATTTTCCTTGTGAGTTTCTGTGAGTGGACGATGCAATGTGTTTCTTGGTTCTGTTATTATGGGGATTTGGACTCGAGGCAGCGTTACTTAGCAGAGGATGTGAAAACTCAGGAAGGTTTAATTGTTAATTTTAAATGAAAGAATAAAGAAACTTGTATATTCCACACATTTTTTTAGATTGAGATTTTTTTTCTTAATCAAACATTTTTCTTCAGCCATTGTGCTGATGATAGAATAAGTTCCAAAAAGCCTTCATTAAACAATTAAAACAAATTTGATGAATAAAATAAAATAAGTTAAAGTATTGCCGATTTTATTATTAATTTAACACTTCTCATTGAAGGATAAATTATATTTGAAGAGAAAAATTTTCGCCTAGACCGGGACTTGAACCCGGGACCCTTGGCTTTCCGGGCCAAGTGCTCTACCAACTGAGCTACCGAGGCGAGTTACGATCTAGATGCAAATTTTTCTCTTATGTACGTTGTAAAGTGTTAAATTAATAATAAAATCGTCAATAGAAGCCCTACTGGCTATAAAGTAGTGTTAAATTCCCAATAAATGTCTTCTTAACTAAGAAGCCGCCATTTGCAAAGATAGAAGCTATGGTTTCAAGCATTTGGCGCGAGGGAATTACAACGTACATAAGAGAAAAATTTGCATCTAGATCGTAACTCGCCTCGGTAGCTCAGTTGGTAGAGCACTTGGCCCGGAAAGCCAAGGGTCCCGGGTTCGAGTCCCGGTCTAGGCAAAAATTTTTCTCTTCAAATATAAGTTAAAGTATACCTTCTTAGGTAAGATCCGTCGTCCTCAACTTATAAAATATGTATTCTTTATGCCTGTAGGCCTTTCAGAACATCCATTCCATCTTCAGCAGGTCCTACTTTGCTACAATATCTAATATGATGGTTGATGCTGCTGGTCTTAATGTGGTGTTGTCGTGACAGAATTCTCAGCAATAAAACCACTTCCGTTATTTTTGTCTGCTAGAGGAATACATTTACGTTTGCGTCCCGCAAATAAAACCGTATACAACGACATCTGCATCGCGTGATATTACGCCAATTATCCTGTTCTTCCAGTTGAATTCTTTGATAGACTGTATTAAATTCCTCTTCTCTGTATAAACTAAAAACATGATCGAAGTCTTCAAGGTCCGACATCTTGGATAAAGCAGCAAGGTTTCAAAGTACATCGGTTCCCATCGGGTTGCTCACGATTCGTTTCTCTGCTAAGTCACCTTGCCAGGTAGCTTAGGAATTTCGACAATTATTATCACATGAACAGATTTTTGAGTATGCAAAAATGTCTTTGGATGCAACTTTCTCAGCAGAGTACAGGCAGAGAACGACTTTTACAGTCTAATGCATTCATAGATACAAGCCTAAATGTATTGTGAGATCTTTTGATTTTCCCAGATGTTTTAATTGTTTAGTTTCTTCTTCAGTTGTTCTTGCATCAAACAATGAGCTTTTGTTGTCCTTTTTTTTTATTTTCCCATTTTTAATATTCCTGAAATGTTCTTTAATTCTAGTATTCAAATTTCTTTTAGGTTCTCCCTATATATACTTCACTGCAGTCCTTCCTACTAATATGATATATTCCTGATTTTTTTCTTATCATCCGGAGTTTTTACTTTTTAACTTGTTTGTTTACATGAAGTGTGAAGTTTTTGATTCATCCTTATATGGTTCTTCTTCCGGGCTGATAGGCCGTGGTCCGGTTAACTTCTCACTCGACGTTTCATCCACTGCTGCAGTAGATTCATGTTTTTGTGCTATTGATATTTCATTCTTCTTCTTCTTCCTTCCAAGAATTAGGCCAAGGCCTGTTACGATCCTATAGAAAATTTTCCCTCCAGCGTTTCATAAGACGGCCCAGTGATCTTCGTCCTCTTGGTATATAATTATAATCAGCTTTGGGGATCCGATTTGAACTCATTCTTTCAAGATGGTGTTTCCAATTTAGTTGGTACTGTTTAATATATTCCAAAATTGGCATAGTCTTCAATTCTTTTAAGATATCGGTGTTCCTTTTCCAATCCCATCTGGTGTAACCCGCTGTTCTGCGCACGAATCTCATTTCACAAGCTGTTATTCTGCTTTCATGTTGTCTTTTTAGTGTCCATGCTTCACTACCATAGGTCAACACTGGTCTAGCCAAAGTGTTATATAAATATTTAATTTCCCATGAATTTTAAATAAATTTGTTTTAATATGTTTGATTGTTTGTTAATATTTTGTTGCACATCCATAAATTAGTTATAATAATTGTGGAAAAAATTATCATGCAGATAAATGTAATATCAAAAGATATTCTGAATGTAAATATCCTTGTGAGCTGGACTTAAAAATCTGTTGACCTGTTCCAGGTCATCTTTAGACTCACATTTCTAATGAATAATTGAGCAGATACTGTCCATTCATCCCGTTTTTCCCAGAACAGTCCGGTTTTTTTGGAAAGTGTCCCGCTGTCCCGAAAATTTTCTTGGGGACGCTCAAATGTCCCGCTTTTGGGATGATGCTTTGTCCATAGATTAAAGGAATATGGTTGGTTGGTATCTAATGTCGAGCACTTGATAATGAAATCATTCACTCTCTTGCACTCCAATATTTAGCAGAAAGGCTGGTCTCTTCTACAAAAGCTGGACAACGGAGATGGTTTCTTTCCATATCTTCATTTAAATTGCAAAAAGGGCATTTAGGTGAATCTGTTATGCCAAGTCTGTGTAGGTGTTTATTCAGGCAGTCATGTCCCGTTAGCAGTCTGAATGTTGCTACTGCAGATTTTCTTTGTAATGTAGTAATGTCATAAGCTTGTAGATTTTCCCATTCCTTTCCAGATGTTTTGGTGGTGTATTCTTCTCTAAGTTTATTGATATATTTACTTGAGATAATTCTTTTGATAGAGTGAAAGGAAACTGGAGTAGAAGTTGGGTTTGAAACAATTTTGCTACCCTTCTTGGCCAGAAAATCGGCTATTTCATTAAAGGAGTGTAATAAATATAATAATCCCTGGCTTTGTCAATATATTTATGAATGGCGACTTTCATTTTGTTCTTTATTATGTAATTATAAACATGAATGTTAGAAAGTGCCAGTTATGTGACCACGATGCACTGTTTGGTCTATAAAATTTGTTTTTTTTACTCTCATATATTGGTAACTGGTACATTTTTCAAATTGTCAATCCATGGTCAGTGCGGCCAATGTCAGAGATTTCCTGTTGATTCTGGCACTTCGACGGTGGAGAAATAAAATTTCAACTTGGATGAAAGAGATTTAGTTACCCCTTGCAGCGATAAATAAATATTTTGAACGTAATAAACAATGACTTTAGTGGTTTTTTATTTGTGAATGGTTAATTCTTATAAATTTGTATTGGCAACAGTGTCATGGTAAAAATAAAATAACTTTTTTTTTATATTTTGTTAATGTCCCACCTTTTTTAAAATGTCCCAGGTTTTTCCTTTAATTTTTTGTACATGTCCCCTTTACATTGAAAATATTATGGACACTGTAGGACCTTTTTAATTATTGTAAGAGGCTGTATTTATTGGACAATAAGTTACATTTTATTATAATGGTTGGTGTATATACTCGTCTCTCTATTCTTTCATTTGAATTGAGTTATTTTGTTGGATTTATTTTTTTTATTATTTTTTATTGGATTTTATTTCTAATTCTTTGTTCTTGCTTTATTATTTCTGTGCAGAATTTCCTATGTGCTTTCTTATTTTTTTATTTCCTTATTTGTTTGTTAAATATCACTGCTATTTTATTAATGAAAACTATTTTTAAATTAAAATTAGTTCTAATATTTACAATTATTGCATGGTATTAATTCATATATTGTTTATAAATAAGTATGAGACTTGCAGTTTGTGTCAGCTGTGAGGACATTCAAATATACCGGGCTTCCAATATAAACCCAGACCGGCCTCACGGGGTTTCACCCCTCAGGCAGCGCTCTCTCCTCGTCCGCATTTCACTCTGCCAGCCGCTCGTCCTTGAACTAGTCAGTTTACTATCGTTCGACAAGATGAGACGTCAGCTGACATTAGAGCAGCGCATTTATGTGTGTAAATGTTATTATAAATACGAATCAGCTCGTCGCGTTCGCGAGGAATTTATTCGGAACTTCCCTGGACAATTACCTCCTTCCAGATCGACAATCCACGATCTTGTGACTAAATTTGAGACCACTGGTTCAGTACAAAATAAGAAACACACGTGAAGGCGTATGGTTCTCACCGAAGAAAAATTAGACGAAATTGGCAAAAATTTGGAACGTTCACCACAAAAATCATTACCGAAATTAGCACAACAAGTTGGGATTTCAGTATCTTCTGCACATACAGCAACAAAATTGTTAAAACTCAAACCTTACAAGTGTACACGTGTTCATTGTCTAAACCAAGGTGATCCCATAGCACGTGTGCAGGAGGACAACATTTCCAGCATTTTCTATAAGGTAAGAAACAGTTCAAGGACGGGTGGCAGGCAGGGTGAATTGCGGGAGGAAGAGACAGCACTGCATGCCGGGTGAAACTCCGTGAGGCCGGTCCGGTTTTATATTGGAAGCCCGTTATTTACTTACTTAATTTAGGAATTCACACTATGAGGTATATTCATTTAGGTAGATTTTTTTTATCACTCACCTCATATTGTTCTTCTTATTTAACTATAAACTAGTTTTGGAACATATTTTCTGTTCCATCCTCAGTATCGTCAAGACCGTTGTTCTGTCGTCTTGAAGATGTTTAGGGAATATGTAGGAATTTTTACATAGTCATATAGGCCTTGTATAACAACTTGTTTTTGGCTCCTTTCAAACTTCTTTTATCCATTTTTTACATAACATTGTTCTGATTCATATAATTCTACTTGGCAAACTGCATATTTCAGTGGTTATTGTAACGGCAGATCAATACCATTAAAATTTGACTATAAAGTTAGGTAGGATTTTGAATTTACGAAATAACATTATTAAATATATGTAGAAAATAACACTATGAGGTTTCTTTTAATTATAATTGTAGGCTTTCACGGCCGGCATCTTGATCCATATTTGGTTCGTCTTCCGTGCTTATAGGCCGTGGTCTGGTTGTCTTACTACTCGACATTTCGTCTACTGCTGCGGTAGACCTCATCAGGAGATACTGCGTGCTCTCTGTGAACTTCTCAACAGTCGGCTCCAGACTGACTATAGAGTCTATAGAGAGACAGTTTCCAACGACCAGCCAGTCTGCAGCCGACTGTTGAGGAGTTCACAGAAAACATGCAGTATCTCCTGATGAGGTCTACCGCAGCAGTAGACGAAATGTCGAGTAGTAAGACAACCAGACCACGGCCTATAAGCCCGGAAGACGAACCAAATATGTTTCTTTTAATTATTAATGAGTTGGTTACTTTGACTCACCTCATATTTCATGATTTTTATGCAGACCTGGGTATCATTGCTTTTGCGCTACATTGTCGATGCTTCCAACTGTCATTTTACAGTTGTCCATCCTGTAAATTGATTTTTGTATCCTCTGCTGGCTGACCGATCAACTTCCAAATCAAATTTTTTTCTTTTTCTCCGGGAATTCCCAATGTGCAAAAGCGATGAAACCTGGTCTGCATAAGAATCAAGAAGCATGAGGTGAGTCAAAATATCCATCTCATTAACCTTTAAGTGCCTGGGTATTTAAATTTCCCGCTGCGCTGCTGGCCGGAATTTAAATGCCCCAAGTGTGATTAAATCCACACTAGAGCGCATATATGAACAAAACATTTTTTTACGAAAAACTGTTAGAGATAGAAATATAAAACAACTTTTATTCTATTCAGAAGAGAGTATATTATTTAATGGCATGATTTATTTTTACATATAATAGACAATTTTGTTATAAATTAATTTTTTCCGAGACGAGGTCTATTTTTTTTGGCTTGATAATACAAGGTCTCAGTTTGCCATATGAAGGTGACTGTACTGCTTCTTATATCCTAAGACATTCCTAAGACGGAACACATGTGTATATGTTGATAATATTTATCACGCTTAGAAAGCAAAATTCGAGACTGTATATGCTTGCTGCCTCATAGGGAAAACCCTGCAGGTCAGCACACCTGTTACAGCATTACACTTCAAAAATAAAATTAGGGGTGAAAAAAGGTGCCACCTGTCTGTGTTTTTTTTTTCTGTGGATACCTGAACTATAACACAATAAGTTTGAACGACTGATAACATCCCTGAAATTTATTTTTTGGACTTTTTAATATTTATAAAAAAAAATTATATAATGGACAAATATGTCCACTAAGTCTTTTGGGGCTTTACATTGTATGGACAAATTTGTCCCACAAGTCTTCTAAAGGTTAATAATTATGAAATAACTTTATTATAAGCAAGTTTAGGATTTTTTAAGAAACTTGGGCGTTTTTTTATTTTAAAACCTATAACATTTCATATTCTGCTTTTCTGTAGAAAAGTAATAAAAGAAAAATGAAAATGTGACACTTGCTACGTATTATTTCAAAATAAGATGTCATCTTTATGAAGTAATCTGTCAAAGTAGTGCGTAAAATTGAAAATAGACAACATTAATGCCATCTCTCCACCCAGAATAGAACATGAAGCACGAAAAGAGTAGTAGGTGGCATTAGAATATCCAGATAATTTGTTTTCAAATGTTAAGGACATGGGATCAGTACTTCCACAAAAAGTATTCAAATTTTCACACCATAAATATCTTTCTCGTCTTCTAAAGAAAACATATTTGCAGAATATAAGAATACTGGATCATTCGGAGTTTTGTCTAATTAACAATATTATAAATATTCTTATCGCATTATTAATTTTAATTGTTGGTAATGTAAAGAATGGTGTAATATGTTCAGAAAATGTTCTAGAATTCCCAAATAAATGTAGTGAATGTCAGTAGAAGGAATAGTAAAATCTTTAAGATTTGTTTCTATGAGTGAAAATATGGTGTGAGTTCCAAACTGAAGTCCTCTGATTTCTTAAGCATAATTATTGTTCATATGGGAGATGTCTGTTTTATAGGTTAATGTATAACTGCATGAGAATTTCTGAATCTCTCATTTAGGATGCCATTACAAGGATCTTTTCATAAATCTTCATCTTGTTTCATAACATATAGGCATTCGACCTGTTCCTTCCTCATTTAAACACATCATCCCATTTTGTAGTTGGTATTCCAACCTTACAATATCCTCTTGTTCTCTAGTTTAATAACTTTTTGGTAACCATTCTAGTTTCATTCTTAAAATACATTGATACCAATTGTCTTATTTGCTTTGATTTTTCATTTAAATTGTATACATATAATTGTTTTATGTATAGCACTCGAAATGGAGCCAGGGGACAATATTTCTATATTAAATTAATGTTGGGAAGTAAACATTATGAGGTATAATCATTAAAATTCATCGGAGAACATATTGTTTAAATAATTCACCTCATAGGATTCATGCTTCCATGATATTGCGATTTCAAACATAGTCATGTTCATCTTCAGCCATAACTCCGACCGACCTGGTCAGTCGGAGTTATGGCTGAAGATGAACACGACTATGTTTGAAATCGCAATATCATGGAAGCATGAATCCTATGAGGTGAGTTGTTTAAACAATATGTTCTCTGATGAATTTTTTTGACAATATTTCTACTAAATTTCCTCAAATGAACAGCTGGATTGATATTCCAATAACATCATTTCATGAATCATCATCATCATCATCAATTGCAGGCATGGATTAGGCCATTGGCCTGTTCTGCTTCAGGATAGAAATTGATCCCTCCGTCTCTTCTTAGGTCTTCCTGGGTCTCTTTGCCCTCTGGGTCTGTAGTTCAATAGCTGCAGAGGTAGTGTATTGTTTGTCATTCTAAGAAGGTGTTCATGCCAATTATTTTGATATTTATTAATGGTTTCAGTTATTGCTGGTGTGTTGAGAGCTTCATTACGCATGTGGTCATAAAGCGTATAACCCGCTAAAGGTCTTAATAACTTCATTTCTGCAGCTACTATCCTATTTAATTTACCTGTAGTAAGAGTCCAGGTTTCAGAACCATAAAGTAGAGCTGGAAGAGCCATTGTTTCATAAAATTTTAGAATTCTATCTGGGCGTACTTTTCGGAAAAGAATGCTTTTTATTGTTCCTATAAGTTTTTGAAATTTGACCAATTTTATGTCTATGTCTTTACATGTGTATTAGGAAAAATTGCAGCCAAGATAAGTAAAGTTATTAACTTGTTCTATTATATTGTTATTAATAATAATTTTAGTTCGTATCGGTATTTTCCCTTGAAATGCCGTAGTTTTTGTCTTACTCACCAAAATTTGTAAATTATAATCTTGGGTTATATTTGACAATCTATGTACTGCTCTTTGTAGGTGATCTTCAGAAGTAGCCAATAATTTCATAAATAATGCATATAATTTGTTTTTACTTCACATTTTTAAAATTATGTTTCTTTACATTTCTTTACATTTCTTCCTTGCTTCTCAGTTGTTTATATTGTTCTACTCTACCAACTGAGTTACTGGGTTTGAGTCTCGGTCTAGGCGAAAATTTTTCTTTTCAAATATAGTTTTTACTGTATTGCATCATCAGTTGTTCTAAATACTTTTCCCTCACGAGCCATAAGTCCTTTTTTGTGACTTAACAGTCTCGATCTATGCCTTTGATCCATATGAAACAATACTGTAGATCTTATAATAGACTTATAGAATCACACTTTTAATGGCCGCATGCAAATACATTAGTCTCTACTCAAATTACTTCCAATCACTGGTGAGCTGACTCACTGCAAGCAATTGCTGAGATCGAATTAACGGCCAACTTACCGGTCATGCATGAAAGTTGACGTTTTCGTAATATTGGCAACGAATTACCCAGAATTCTCAGCGATAAAACCACTTCCGTTATTTTCGTCTGCAATAGAGGAACACATTTACGCTTGCATCCTGCAAATAATACCGTATACAACGACGTCTGCATCGTGCAATATTAGGCCGATTCTCCTGTTCTTCCAGTTGAATTCTTTGGTAGACTCTTATCAAATTCCTCTTCTCCGCGTATACCGAAAACATGATCGAAGTCTTTAAGGTCTGACATCTTGGATAAAGCTGCAAAGGTTTCAAACTACATCGGTTACCATTGGTTCCCTTCGGAATTTTCACGATAAGTTTCTATCTTGAGCTATGATCTTAAGGTACCTCGTCAGGTAGCTTACAATTATTATCGCATGAATAGATTTCTGAGTAAGCAAAATGTATTTGGATAAAACTTTCTCAGCAGAGAACGCCTTTAACTGTCTAATGCGTTCAAACATTCGACCCAAAGTTGATGTTCTTTTAATAATTAAATAGCAGTGATATTAAACAAATACTTCCAGTTTCATCTATAAGAATGGATTGATACTTTTTATGAAGGCTAAGATATCATAATTGTTTTGTATTTTCAGAGAATGGATTGTACATAAACATTCTTACAATACCATTAAGTTTACTGATTCTATATATGTAAGAGTTTATTGAAAGATTATGACAACAAAGGTGTTGACAGAAAAAAAAATTGCATGCATACTTTTTTTAACAAGTGCCATATGTTTTCTTAGATTAATGTTGGAAAGAAAAATATGCATTCATTAGTAAATAAAAACAAAATAAATTCTAGTATTTAAATATACTTAAAGACAAGAATTCAGATATTTTGATTATATATCTATGATGTTTTTATTATTGATTTAACATTTCTCACTGAAAGATAAATTATATTTGAAGAGAAAAATGTTCGCATAGACCAAGACTCGAACCCGGGACCCTTGGCTTTCCAGGCCAAGTGCTCTACCAACTGAGCTACCGAGGCGAGTTATGATCTAGACGCAAATTTTTCTCTTATATACGTTGTAATTCCCTATCGCCAAATGCTTTTGAAACCATTGCTTCTATCTTTGCAAATGGCGGCTTCTTAGTTAAGAAGACATTTATTGGGAATTTAACATTACTTTATAAAGCTAGTAAGGCTTCTAATGATGTTTTTATTATTGATTTAACATAATAATTCCCAATAAATGTCTTCTTAACTAAGAAGCCGCCATTTGCAAAGATAGAAGCAATGGTTTGAAAAGCATTTGGCGATAGGGAATTACAACGTATTTGCATCTAGATTGCAACTCGCCTCGGTAGCTCAGTTGATAGAGCACTTGGCCCGGAAAGCCAAGGGTCCCGGGTTCGAGTCTCGGTCTAGGCGAAGATTTTTCTCTTCAAATATAATTTATCTTTCAGTGAGAAATGTTAAATTAATAATAAAAACATCATTAGAAGCCTTACTAGCTTTATAAAGTAATGTTAAATTCCCAATAAATGTCTTCTTAACTAAGAAGCCGCCATTTGCAAAGATAGAAGCAATGGTTTCAAAAGCATTTGGCGATAGGGAATTACAACGTATATAAGAGAAAAATTTGCATCTAGATCATAACTCGCCTCGGTAGCTCAGTTGGTAGAGCACTTGGCCCGGAAAGCCAAGGGTCCCGGGTTCGAGTCTCGGTCTAGGCGAAAATTTTTCTCTTCAAATATAATATATCTATGAGCTATTAAACTGGTAAGAACCTTTTTTTTTTAATTATTGTAATTGAGGCAGTGGCTGAAAAAAGGGAACATTAGCAGAAATCATGTTTTAAGATAAAGAGCTTAAAATTTTTTGTTTTAATTGCAGAAAAATAAATAAGGGACAACATCTTCTGAAGTAAATGTCATGACTTTTGAAGATCTCTTGCCGAATAGTTTCCATCTCAAATTATTTATAATTCTTGAGGAATGCATTTATCGCTGATAAGGGCAGTAAAAGGCATAATGTCGCTGTTACTCCAAAACCTCGTAACTCCACCAGCAGCTTAATTTAAAATGTTGAGTCTTATATTTGTTCACACTAATAATGGATGAAATCATCAAAGAACTAAAAGTTGAAGTTAGAAAAGGAATTAAAATAGGTAACAAAGAGCTGAAGTTAATAAACTATGCTGATGACACAGTTCCAATTGCACAAAGTGAAGATGATTTACAAATGCTATTGCACAAATTTAGAATCATTGCAGCAAAATATAACATGAAAATCTCAACAAATAAAACCAAATCAATGGCAATATCCAAGGACCCACGACGTGTTAAATTAGAAATAGAAGGGAAAAGTATAGAACAAGTCATGAAATTCAAATATTTAGGATTAGAAATTAATAGCAGCAACAGAATAACAGATGAAATCCTCCATCAAGCAAATAATGCAAACAAAATATCGGGATGTTTAAACAATACTGTTTGGAAAAATAAAAATTTAAGAGTGGATACAAAAGTAAGAATTCACAAATCTGTGATAAGACCAGTTCTAACATATGGTTGTGAATGCCGAACAGAAACTCAAAAAACAAAACGAATCAATGAAACAACCAAAATGAAAGTTTTAAGGAAAATCACTGAGAGAGAAAATTTGCAACTCTGTTATTAGAGAAGAATGTGAAATTGAACCTATAAACCTTTGGATAAATGATAGAAGATTAAATTGGAACGATTACATAGATAGAATGGAGAACAGTAGAAAGTACGTGACTGGACACCTCAGCAGAAAAGGCCATTAGGAAGACCACAACTACGATGGAAGGACGTCACCATACCCCGGACCTGTAGTGAATGAACACGCAACAAGCTGCCAGCTTTCATGCATAGAGGAAGAAGAAGAAGAAGAAAAGTCTTATGAATTCAAATATTACAATTTAACATTTCAAGTTGAAGCTGATATATCAAAGAAAATCACAAATTTCACAAAAACAACGGGGATAATTAACAATATAATGAAACCATCTTTAGTACATAAGAACACAAGATTATGGCTTTACAAGGTTCTCGCAAGACCAATATTAAGATATGGTAGTGAAGCATGGGCAATATGAAGAAGAGTTGAAAGCCGAATGACAGCAACTGAGATGATTTATGCGCCGTACAGTAGGCTGCACAAAGTGGGACCATAAACGAAATGAGGAAATTATGGAAGAGTTGAATGTAGAACCCATTCTTCACCATGTACAAAACTACCAGAACAACTGGAAAGCCCATCATAGAATTCCAAAAGCCATGCTTTGTTATTGTCTCTAAGGTAAAAGATCGCTGGGACGTCCAAAAAAGCGCTGGATGGAAAATTCCTCTTTGAGACCCTAACAGGCCACATGACCTAATACTTGCATGGGTGATGTGAATTCAAATATTCAATCCTAAACTGACCCTGTCTGGGTATGAACCCACAATCCGTGGAACTAGAGGCAAGGGACATTACCACTAGACCATCGTGCCCGACAACTTTTTATCTAAGGAATTATATTTTTTATTATCAATCAACCTTCCGTATTTCCTTATGCAGAGCACAGGGCATTCACAAATTATTTCCATTAGACCCTGTTTATTGCAACTTTCTTCACTTTATTCCATTTCTTTCCACTACTTAGAAAATTATTCAATAACTGCTCTCTTCCATGTATTTCTTGATCTTCCATTTCCTGAACTACCCTGGGGATTCCAATCCAAAGCCAGTTTTCCCATTGCTTTATCTTCTTTTCTCAGCATGAATCCTATCCAATTCCACTTTTGTTTTGTTATTTATATATATCTACTATAATATCTTTTTGATTTGTTAACTTCCATAATTCTAAATTGTCCCGCACCGTAGCCGAGTGGTTAAGGCAGGAAGCCTTGGTGCAGAGCTACGGGACTTGTGCTGGTTCGAGTCTCCTGGGGCAAGAAATTTTCTCATGGTATTTTGGCCAGTATGGGACAAGTGCCCACCCAGCATCGTGAGGCATTTGGGTAACTACAATAAGTAGCGGCTCCAGGTTGAGGAAACCAGCTATAACGGCTAGGGGACTCGACATGCTGACCACATGTCACCCCTCCGCTGGCTGATGATCATCCACTTTTGTGATTGACACATGTGTATGTGAGGCCAGCAGCCGGCTGGTAGACTAAGGGCCTTCTAGGCCTGTCGTGCCAGGAGTTTTTTTATAATTCTAAATTTAGAATTGTATCTGGCCATCTTATTCTCATATTTTTTTGTTAGCAGGTCTATAAGTATTTAATATTTATATTAAATTAAAATTTTGAGTTTTGTAATTAAAAAGTCATATTTTCTGTCATTAGACAAACTCTTAACAGAGCCAGATAAATAGACGATGAAAATCCCTTTAATAAATACTTTTTTTTATTTTGAAGTTAAAACGTTGCAGCTCTATATCTCGAAACTTAAGTTTCTGTTTATGTTACTTTTTTCCAGCCACCTTCTCAATCAACATAAATACTATAATATTTATACAAATATTTCATTTTCAAAAATTAATTTTACATTTGAAGGGAGAAAAGTTATAGTTTTGAAAGGATTTATTAAAGTCAGTGACATCTGTCAGTGACTTATACCATATTGAATAAACAACCACTTAAAAATTCAAGGGAAGAAATAAAAAGAAGCTGTGAAAATCATAGTTTTTTTCAGAAGAAGAACTATTGTAGGTCCACATATTTTAACAAGTAATTTTTTTTAACATATAGTAGAGAGTAATGCTATTATCTGACTCATTTCTATTGCCTTCTTCATTATCATCAGTGTTATCATTATTGACTTGATACTGTGTTCCATATATCGGCCGCGGTGAACTAGTGGTTATGCTCCTTGCCTCTGGTCCCGAGGGTCGCGGGTACAAACCCAGCCTGGGTCGATGGATTTTTTAGGACGGAAAAATCCAAGGAGCAAGTCCTCCGGGAGGGACTTTAAGCCATGGGTCCCGAGTCTGAAGATTTTCAGACTCGTAAAAGATCCTTAAGCTTGAATGAAAAGGCCTCTAAGAAAAATTTACCAAATTTTCCCGTCCTAGTACTACCTTGGTTACCTAGATGTCAGTATGAGACGGAACGCTGACCATGGACCACTCAAATGACATCTATACGAAAACAAGTGTAACTAAAGCCAAGGGTCCTGGGTTCGAGTCTCGGTCTAGGCAAAAATTTTTCTTTTCAAATATAAGTGTAACTAAATTAGTATGGTTCAAATTCTTCCCTGTAGGGGGAGAGTGCCTAAATCTCTGTTAAGGGAAACATGGGCTTACAAGATTACTGTGTTCACTTCATCATGATGAATAATATCTAAGGTAATGAAAGAGAGCCCCCAAAAAACATTTTGCAGTTGAATTTGAGAAAAATTTGCATTTAGATTGGAGTTTCTGAGGTAGCTCAGTGGTAGAGCATTGGCCTAGAAAGCCAAAGGTCTGGGTTCAAACCCCAGTCTGAGCATAAAATTTTTCTCTTCAAATATAAAAAAATTGAGTTTGGACAGGGAAGCCTGATAGCACAATAGTTAGTTTGCTGGTTTTGAGTTAAATTCCCAGTTTAGGCAAAAAAAAAATTCTCTTCATAAAACTGATTTGGATAAAAAGTTCAACTTATTTTTAGGTTAAAAAGGGATGTGTTGGTACATAGAGTATGGTATATCAACTATTCCATTTTATTAATTAATTAAATGGAAAGTAAATTAATCTAGAACTATTTAGTTATATTAGAAAATAATCCACTATAGATGCAATGATACAGTCTACGTGAAAATAATTATTAAATTTATTCTAGATATTAATGCAGAATGTGGTCTAAAATAATTAAACTATGTTTTGATTTTTAACTCACTAAAACTTACATTAAATTTCAAAATAATATACAGTTACAATTATATTTCATTTTGTTGAAAGTAGCTTGCATGTTTTATTTACTAGTGAATGTTATTTTACTTTTCATAACATTAAAGCAATACACCAGGTTTTTTACACAAGTGCCATAATAAACATTACTAACTAGTCATATTTTGCCTCAGTTACACTTTAAAATTTTATCTCATTCTTTAATTTTACTGTATGGAAATGCTTTACTAATTATTACATTTATTTCAAGATATACTACATTCCTTCAAAGTGGTGTGCTAATAATTTTATTGTTCATTAGAGATGATAGAAAGTAAGCCTTGCAAACATTAAACATTAGGAAAAGACAATAGAAAACTTCTTTTATTATGTTTTAATTTTTTGTCACCAGATGGCTCTTATAATATTACAACAATGTTTTTAAATTTCTGTGTCAAGAAACTTTATTTGTATAAATTAAGATGTCATTCTGGTATTTAGAAAAAAAATTAGGTTCATGAGTTAATAAAATCTCTGAATACCTTGACTGGAAAAAATAATTTAATATTTAAAAATTGTGGTGAATGAAAGTGCCATCATTGAGAAGTATGAAATTAAAGTCTCCATAAGATATTCTTTACTATCATCTCTACCAACCTAAAAGTCCCTGTATTTCATTAATTTTTAGTGCAATTTTCACATATCATTGTCAAAGTTTTATCATTCATGAAAACATAATCATTATTGTTTTGGAGTGAAAAATAATTGCACCAGTTATGTTTTTTTAATTGATTTGTATATATGTTTTTTGCATTTTTATTGTTTTTGCATGTTTTGCTCAGTACATCTAAAGTAATACATGAATACTGAATTTGTTTGTTTATTTTTTTAAATAACCGAGTGTTGTTTTGAGTGTTGCTCAAATACCAGTGCATTGCCATCATTTCTGTGTGGAATAAAGAAAATATACCAAGAGACTACTTCCTTGTGATTATTCTTCAATGGAATTGGTACAAGAATTTTTAAGAATACACGAAGAATGAAGATTTAACGAATTAATAGCTTCAAATGAGCCTTTACCCTGTTTCCTTTATCAGTAAACAAGTTGGGGGAATAGATGCACTTTGCACCACAAGATCTGGATAGCAGGAGTTTGCACAGATGTAGCTATATAGTGCACAAAAAGTTACCAGACTAATGGAATCAAGATTTATGCAAACTAATTTTATACTCTTGTTCATGTCTGTTTATTTCCTAAGTCCGTTAAATTGATTTATAACTCGGCCTATTTTATGTATATTTACTCTTATTTTGGACAATTACATATATCAACATTTTTAAAATTAATATTAAGGCACTGTTGAGGTTATGTAATAAGATGGTACAGTTGAGGTTATGTAATAAAAGATATTAGATATAAAATTGGTACCTGGTAAGTCAGTCGTCCTCAACTAAATTGTTAAACTTCATCAAGTAGTTCCAATATGGAGGCCTTTCAAAAACAATATTAAAAATGTACCAGTGAAAATGCACAAGATGAAACATTGTTTTTGAAAGGCCTCCATATTGGAACTACTTGATGATGTTTAATAATTTACTTGAGGACGACTAACTTACCAGGTACCAATTTTATATTTAATATCTTATTACACATATCAGTGATCTAGAACCATAATGTTCTAAGTCCATTTTTATAATTCTTGTTATGGAATTAATTCCTATGTCCATGGGCATTGTGAGAATAAAAGAGGAATTTGATATTTTGATTACTAATGCCATTACATTCACACAATGCCCATGGGCACTGGGCATTCAGTTCGTAACAAATGCTCTAAAAAAAATGGACTTCTACAATATGATTCTAGATTCAATATGTATAATAAAATATATAAAAACTCTTCCTTTGATTATCTGGAGAAAAAATTGTGCCTCTGCTGGAATTTATACTGCAGATATCCCCTTAAAATATTAAAAACAAATCAAGATCAAAATGCCTTGTTCGTATCACTTCAGATTTTCTTAATCATTATTTAAAAAACAAAGATATTTCATAACACTATTGAATTAATAATGTAAATAAATAAATTTATATTTTGTCATAAATAATTAATTCAGTCTTCCTCTTTCCATCAATCAACAATTTCTTCATAGTTCAATATGGGAAAGGTTCTTAATTCATAAATTAATGAGTCATTTTTACACCTTCCCTCATATTTCACGTTTCTTTAAACACGGAAACTAGTTTTCAAGAGGAAGATCTCTCTCATTTTCAACCGACATTATGACTGCCGGCTTTTTGTTGGAATCTCCATCAATAACGTTGCCATCTGGTGTTGATTTGATGAACTTTGAGATGAGGTAACGTTCATCAGGAATCTCGAAATTCATGGATCTAAATTTGTTCTTCTGAATATATATCTTCTCCCAAATTGTCAATTCTAAAGGTTTTTCCAAATGTTTTAAAAGTTGGGACTCTTTTTCAATTTTATGATTCTCCAACAAATTATGTGCTGCAATAACTGATTTTTCAATTTGACCATTTTTAATATTTCTGAAATGTTTATGAACATTTTAGAAATATTAAAAATGGTGAAATTGAAAAATTTGTTGTTGGAGAATCATAAAAAATTGTTGTAGAAGTTTTTCAATAATTAAGTTGTTCATTTTTGTTTTAGAGACTTTAATGTGGAATTTGTTTGCTATTTCATTCAATGTATAGACAGCTATTTGTGGATTGTAATACATTCCTAAAATCATTATGAGTTGGTTATTTTTCTTGATTTTTATGCAGACCTGCCTTCGTTGCTTTTGCGCGACATTGTTGATGCTTCCAACTGTCGTTTTGCAGTTGTCCATCCTGTAAGTTGATTTCTACTCCCTCTGCTGGCTGACCGATTAACTTCCTTCTTCTTCTTCTTCCTTTCAAGTATTAGGCCAAGGCCTGTTACGATCCTATAGAAAATTTTCCCTCCAGCATTTCATAGGACGGTCCAGACATCTTTGTCCTCTTGGTATATAATTATAAACAGCTTTGGGGATCCGATTTGAATTCATTCTTTCAAGATGGTGTTTCCAATTTAGTTGGTATTGTTTAATATATTCCAAAATTGACATAGTCTTCAATTATTTTAAGATATCGGTGTTCCTTTTCTGATCCCATCTGGTATAACCCACTGTTCTGCGCATGAATTTCATTTGACAAGCCGTTCTTCTGATTTCATGTTGTCTTTTTTTAGTGTCCATGCTTCACTACCATAGGTCAACACTGGTCTAGCCAAAGTGTTTTATAAACATAATCTCGTGTTTTTTTGTACAAGGGATGGTTTCATAACTTGATTAATAATTCCTAAACTTTTATTATAACTAGTAACTTTTTCAGGGATATCCTTTTCATCCCAGATAGAGAGATAATATCCAAGATATTTAAATTGATTAGATCTCTCTAAAATTTTATTCTGGAGACAGATTTTATTTTGTATGGGTCCTTCCCATGAAATGCCATAATTTTAGTTTTGTTAATTGATATTTCCATATTAAATTTGGCACCTATTTTTTGTAAATTATAAATTGATCATTGTAAATCATTTTTGGAAAGTGGCAGAAGCGCTAAATCATCTGCAAAAAAAAAAGCATCGAGTTTGAGGTTCCTATTGATGGGTATATATGAACTTCCAAATCAAACTTTTTTCTTTTTCTCCAGAAATTTCAAAATTCATGGTTTTCTTTTTATTCTTGCAGATGTAAATTTTCTCTCAAATTGTGAGTTCCTTAGATTTTTCTAACTGTTTTAGTAATTTGACCTATGTTTTTCTGACCATTCATATGCAACAGCTTCTTCTCCATTTTTATCATTTCTAAGGTGTTCTTTCAATCTTGTTTTACGTTCCTTTTTGTTTTTCCTATGTATATTTTTTCACAATCTTTACAATCAATTTGATAAAACCCTGATTTATTGCCTTCTTCAATCTTTTCATTTATTAAATAAAGTTCCTAAAAACTCTGATCATCTGCAAATAAAACAGAGTTTAAGATTTTATCATTAATTATAAAATTAGTGGTTAGTATATCTTGACATTCTGGAATGACTGTCATTTGTATGTTATTTCATGATGTGGACAACATTGCAGCTATTATCTTGTCAAGGAACAGAACTGGTACAGTCATAGTTCCTCGTAATAGCACCTTCAATTGTGGCACAATAATACCATTAAGTATAATTTAATAATAATGTTGGCCATCATGAATTATAAGCATTGGCACAGTTGTGTGTCAGACATATGGTAGCGTAGCAGTTGTAAGAGAGAACAATAATACTTAAGTTTGCAGTTGATATTATTAACAGTGACACAATATCTTATCTAAGCTCTTAAGATTTCCTTATCAGTATCATGTAAGGTGTCAAGATATTTTGTAGTTTGCAAGTGTTTGATTTTCTGTGTTTTAAATGTCTGGTAAGAACTTTTGGATACTTTATCTCTTTAAGGGGAGTTGGTTATGAGGATAGATAAAAATAACTTTTAATAAAATGAATTATATCTTTGATTCTAGTTATCTGACATTATTACACGTTTTTGTGTTAACTGAAGATAAATTTCACTTTTAAAATATATATGTATTTTTTTAATACAATAGGAAGTAACATTAAGGGTCGTATGTTAGAACATTACTCTCTACTCAAATTACTTCCAATCACTAGTGAGCTGATTCACCGTGAGCAATTACTGAGAACGAATTAATGGCCGACTTATCAGTCACGCACGAGAGTCGACGTTTTCGTAATATTGGCAACGAATTACCCAGAATTCTCAGCGATAAAACCACTTCCGTTATTTTCGTCTGCTATAGAGGAATGCATTTATGCTTGCATCCCGCAAATAATACCGTATACAAACACGTCTGCGACACGCAATATTACGCCAATTCTCCTGTTCTTCCAGTTGAATTCTTTGGTAGACTCTATCAAATTCCTCTTCTCCGTGTATATCGAAAACATGATCGAAGTCTTCAAGGTCCGACATCTTGGATAAATGTTGGATAAAGCAGCAAAGTACATCGATTACCATCGGTTCCCGTTCGGTTCCCTTCGGGATTTTAATTTGAGTTGCTCATGTAAGGTACCTCCGCAGGTAGCTTACAAATTTAACCAATTATTATCGCATGAACAGATTTCTGAGTAAGCAAAATCGTATTAGCATACAACTTGCTCAGCAGAGAAGGCAATTTACTGTCTAATGCGTCCAAACATGCGACACTAAGAGGTTTATGGTAAAATGAAATGTTTCTTATCTCTCCTCATATAAATCTTCTAAGTAGATCGTGATTTCGAGGCCATAACGGTCTCATCTTCAGTACTTTTTGGGTGGCTGATGTTATGTCGATCAGAAGAAACTCTTCTTCCTCCCTCTGTTGGAAGAAGAGGGAACAAGAAGTTTCTTCTGATCGACATAACATCAGTGGCCCAAAAAGTACTGAAGATGAGACCGTTATGGCCTCGAAATCACGATCTACTTAGAAGATTTATATGAGGAGAGATAAGAAACATTTAATTTTACCATAAATTAAACCTCATAGTGATTAATTCCTGTAAAAAGTTAAATTAAGAGGTTTATTTAATAATTAAGAGATTTGGTCTTTGTATTCTTTCCTCTTATGGTTATTTTTGTTGAACATATGTTTCAAGGCTTCTGAGCCCCATCTCCAGCTCACAAGCCTTGAAACATATGTTCAACAAAAAACAACCATAAGAGGTAAGAATACACAGACCAAATATCCTAACCCTCCACATGCCAATGATAAAATCTCTTGTGTCAGAGTTTTAATCGCATCTGCCAATATGATCGGCTTTGCAAGTAGTTTAAGTATATTGTCTGGCAGATAATAGACAGAAGCATCATAGCCAATCTAATCAGCTCATGACACCTAAAGGGTTAATTATATACATATATATATATATATATGTCCCGTGCCGTAGCCGAGTGGTTAAGGCAAGAAGCCTTGGCGCAGAGCTATGGGACTTGCGCTGGTTCGAGTCTCCATGGGGAAAGAAATTTTCTCATGGTATTTCGGCCAGTATGGGACCGGTGCCCACCCAGCATCGTGAGGCATTTGGGTAGCTACAATAAGTAGCGGCTCCAGGTTGAGGAAACCAGCTATAACGGCTGGGGGACTCGACATGCTGACCACATGTCACCCCAACACTGGCTGATGATCATCTACCTCTGTGATTGACACATGTGGATGTGAGGCCAGCAGCCGGCTGGTAGGCTAAGGGTCCTCTAGACCTGTCGCGCCAGGAGTATATATATATATATATATATATATATAGATAACTCTAACCATTAAGTCTGATTTAGTTTATAAATTATTTTTGAAAAAATTGTCCTATTGGTACACTTTTCTCAACATCTAATTGAGATAGAGCTATGAAATTTTTAGGAAACTTTAGCGTAGATGAACTCGGTAAAATGAAAATTTAAAAATTGCTATAGTGATCACAATTTTCAGTGTTTCACAACAAAACTCAGCATATCATATTAAAATAAACCGAGAAAGATATTCTCAAAAAAATTGGTGAAATCTGACCATTAGAAATTGTGCTTTACCTGAAATTAAGAATTGAGGGGGCACGCCGTAGCGTAGTGGCTAAGGCGCTGAGCTACAAGCCAGAAGGTCGACGGTTCAAGTCCCGGTGGGGTCAGGATTTTTAAACTGACCAAAACCTTCTGGCGGCACTATGGCCCTGGGGTCGACTCAGCCTCTAACGGAAATGAGTAACAGACGCTTGTTCTGGGGTAAAGGCGGCCGTCACGCAGGGCTGACAACCCGGCTGACATCAAGTGCCGATTGTCTAGAAAAAGTGGGAGCCTTAACCTCCTGCTACCCCAAAAGCCTCCTGAGGCCTGTAGTGGGACTACTTTACTTTACTCTAGCAACCACCATGTTTCTTCTACTGCAGTATATAGCATATTTTAATAAAGTAATAGAAAAATGAATTGGTAGATATATATTATTTAAATTGGTGTCAAATTATACAACAATATGAATAGGTACTCCTACAGTTATATATGATTCATTTTCATTGCTGTCCAACACTTTTAAATAAACTGGCATCATTTTCTCTAATTTTACAAAAAAAGTATATATATTCTGTAAACCAGCAATAGTAATAAATTTGACTTGCTGAGGAATTCAATTAGTTTATGCACTTTCTGCAAGGTTAAATTTTTTTGTTACTCTATCGTATGTAGCTGTACTAAGGGAAATATATCTTGTAGAGAGAGAGAGAGAGGTAGAAAAAATGTTGTAAGCTTATTGTAAAATGATATTTTACACATTTTAATTTTAAATATGTATTAGAAAAATAAAAGAAATTTGTAGATATCTCTGATTCCATTAGTCTGGTAGTTTGAAAATAACTAAGCACTTTCAGCGTAGAACAGACTGCAACTTCAGGCTTCTGTATTTCTCAGGTATATAGTTCTTCACTATTAGGTTGTTTGCAACCCATTTATAACATTCTGCCCTGTAGTGTAAGTATTAAGGTTCAGGCTGATGTTCATTTAATTATGAACTGTAATAAAAATTATTATAAATATTCAGACATAACTATTCATAATAATATTCATTAATTATATTAAATTAATGTTGGGAAGTAAACATTATGAGGTATAATCATTAAAATTCATCGGAGAACATTTTGTTTAAACAACTCACCTCATAGGATTCATGCTTCCATGATACCGTGGTTTCAAACACAGTCGTGTTCATCTTCAGCCATAACTCCGATTGACGAAATTCTTCGGCCGTCAACTGTTCTATTGTCGCCATCTATGGTTGAATTTAAGAAGTTCGAAATCAAAGTAATTTCGCTGCACATAGTTTATAAAAAACATCATAAAATTGTAAGAGAAGCTAAACTTTTAAAACAAGTAGAGAAACCTTTGGATTTGACATTTTGGGAGAAAATATACATTCAGAAAAATAAAGATAAATCAATGAATTTTTATATCCCTAACGGAATTACTTTGATTTCAAAGTTCATAAATTCAACCATAGATGGCAGCACTGAAGATGTCGACAATAGAAGAGTTGATGGCCGAAGAATTTTGTCAGTCGGAGTTATGGCTGAGGATGAACACGAGTGTGTTTGAAACTGCGGTATCATGGAAGCATGAATCCTATGAGGTGAATTGTTTAAACAAAATTTTCTCTGATGAATTTTAATAGTTTATTTTAGTTTTTAGAGTTTGCTGTTTGTTGGATGTGGTAACTTAATGAACTCAGACTTGAGTCTATCGTACTTAATGGATTCCAGGAACCACAGTCATAGAACATTCACGAATTTAGGCCATTTGTTGACCTGTTTCGGCCTCAAGAGAAACACCATCCAGAAGTCTTTTGAGTGGACGTCCTGGTCTTCTTCTTCCTGCAGGTTGATATCTTAACATTTGTTTGGGTATCCTGTGATCTTCCATTTGATGAACATGTTGCAGCCATCTTGACTTATAATCAGAAATTTTGTTTTCTAACGTTTCCATGTGTAATTCTTCTAAGATGTCTTCATTTTTTTTGTGATCTAGTAGTGTGTATCCTGTCATAGTTTATCAATTATTTTATTGTTGCCACATCAACTACTAACAAAATTGAAAAATCACAGTCATGATTTAGACATTTTTTCTGCAAATCCACTCAATGAGTTGGTATCTCAATTTTTAAATTACCTACAATTAGTAAAACCCATGAAAGCCTTTGTTTTATTGGTTCTCCCAGGGTTGAAAGTAACAAAATCTCAATATTTTATTACATATTTTCCAAAAATTTTCATTACTATACTTTTATTTATTTAATTAGTTGTGGGCTACATGGAAACAAAACCACTGACTTTTCGGCAAAAAAGGCACTTTAATCTCTCATAACATAAAGAAGCCAGATATTATTCCAGAAATTCCACGTAAAACTACAGTAGCAGAATTTAGACTGCTTACAGAACATGACTATTTGGCCAAACATTTATATAAAATAGGAATCTACACGAATCCAAATTGTCCTCTATGCAACAAAGACGAAGAAATGAACGAAGAACATCTACAAACCTGTGAAGTATTACCTGTTGGATCCACCATAGAGAAATATTGGAGAGCAAGAACGCTAATGGCTTCATTGCCAAGGCCCAGCATTTGAAAACAACAACATCTGTTATAACATGGAACCAAATTATCAATAAGCTATATTAAAAGTTAATAAAAAATTAGAAAAAGAATTAGATGAACATTTTAAAATTGAAAGCAACAAGAAGGCTGAAACAGTAATTGTCAGTTCTGAATTCCCCTAGACGTGAAACAATAACTGAAGGACACAAATGTCTGGCTGCATAGATTTTTATTTATCCATCACTTAAATCTGTATTTTAATGTGAGATTTTAGATTTAACATAAAAATATGAAGATTTACTGCCTCAAAATGTAGTGTAAAATTCTCATTAAAAATACTTCAATAGAAGCTGGCTGTCGGCCATTGGTAGCGACATCTATCTACCTTCAGGCGATTTGAGAATTGCATATGAATAAAGAGTGAAAAAATTTCTTTGGGCAATAAAGCTTACTATGCAAATAGAATACTATTCAAAAGTAGGCTAAACTAGTCTCCAGATTAACCAAAGTTAAACTGTATAATACAGTAATAAGACCGATTGTAACTTATGGCTGTGGGTACTGAAGGAGTCTGATAAACAAAAACTATTAATCTTTGAAAGGAAGATCTTACGGAGAATTTTTGGACCAATTAGAGAAAGCGGTGGCACATGGCGTATACGAATAAACTCTGAATTAAATAATCTAATATGAGATAAAAATGTAATAAACCACATTAAAGCTCGAAGATTACGCTGGTTTGGACATATAAATAGAATGCAGGAAGACAAGCTTGTAAGAGGAACATACAAATGGAAAGCAATATGCACCAGAACAGCTGGACGCCCAAAAAACAGATGGCAGGATGATGTTATAAAAGATATATTATAAATGAAAATTGGAAATTGGCCAGTCTGTATCCAGGATAGATCCAGGTGGAGAAAAATTGAGGAGGCCAAAACTTCAATGAGGTTGTAGTCGCCTGCTAATGAAGGACATATGAATAAAGAAATGTTAATGTTTGTATCATAGCTTGAATAGTGTAATGGATAGCATACTTGTACAGAGAACAAAAGAGGTCTGGGGTTCAAGTCCTGGGTCAAGCGTTAATTTTTATTTTCAAAACACTTAAGTTTTTATTTGCAACTAGCTAATACCTGGCATACGCCTAAATAAATCAGAATGTGTTTTTACCTTTAGTTGAATAAGTAAAAAAGAAAAAAAAAAATAATTATTTTTAGATACCCTGTGCTGTTTATCCGGCGTTGGCCAAAAATCTACGTAGTCCTATGTACTTGGCATAAATGAGCTGTAAGACTAAATTCGTTATTTTGAGTTATCCGTAAAAGAATATCCGCTGTGCGCTGTTATACTTTCCTAGGAATCTACTTATTCCGATCTTCTTGGCATCAATGAAAGACAAAAATGGTTATTGTGAGTTATCCTAGAGATAAACATATGCTGTCGTGGACTTTTTTGTAGAGTTTTTTGAGATATTCAATTCTGTGTACATTGATTTGGTTTCCGGGGCGATAGATTAGATTATAGATCATGTTTGTTTTAATTTCAAATAAATTGATTCTAGCAAGGGATGCAACTCTGTTGCTTCTTCTTCTTCCTTCCAAGTATTAGGCCAAGGCCTGTTATGATCCTATAGAAAATTTTCCGTCCAGCATTTCATAGGACGGCCCAGAGATCTTCGTCCTCTTGGTATATAATTATAAACAGCTTTGGGGATCTGATTTGAACTCATTCTTTCAAGATGGTGTTTCCAATTTAGTTGGTACTGTTTAATATATTCCAAAATTGGCGTAGTCTTCAATTATTTTAAGATATCGGTGTTCCTTTTTCGATCCCATCTGGTGTAACCCATTGTTCTGCGCATGAATCTTATTTCACAAGCTGTAATTCTGCTTTCATTTTGTTTTTTTAGTGTCCATGCTTCATTACCATAGGTCAACACTGGTCTAGCCAAAGTGTTATATAAACGTAATCTGGTGTTTTTTTTGTACAAGGGATGGTTTCATTACTTGATTAATAAATCCCAAACTTTTATTATAACTAGTAACTTTTTCAGGGATATCCTTTTCATCCCAGATAGAGAGATAATATCCAAGATATTTAAATTGATTAGATCTCTCTAAAATTTTATTCTGGAGACAGATTTTACTTTGTATGGGGTCCTTCCCATGAAATGCCATAATTTTAGTTTTGTTAATTGATATTTCCATATTAAATTTGGCAGCTATTTTTTGTACATTGCAAATCATGTTCGGAAAGTGTCAGAAGAGCTAAATCGTGTGCAAAAAGAATAGCATTGACTTTGAGGTTCCTATTGATGGGTATAGGAACAAGTCTTATACTCTGTTAACAAAACATTTTAAAGATGTTCATATGGATATTTATTTTTTATTATGGTTAATGACTTATTGTTTATTTTTTAATTAATTGAAATGTCAGCCTGAACCTTAGTAACAAAGCATCTACCTATGTACATAGAAGTATCAGTAATCTTAAACTGTTATTTATTGAATAAGTTATGTGGTGTGCATCTTTTAGTGGTTGTTTATGTAATGTTTAACATAGTGATACAGTATATCTATTTCATAACTCATTTATATCCATGTAGCATTTGCTATGCACAGCTGAAAGCTTTGCTGGTTCTTTGGAATTTTATTCTGTTGATTAAAGTATTGCTCCTCTATTTGAAAAAAAATTGATTCTATGGTAAAACATTGAATTTATATTTCATTAAGTTATGTAGGTAGGAAATAACACTACGAGGTTATTTTAATTTTGTTTAGTTGTTTCTTGATTCACCTCATACTTCTTAACTCCCTCGCATATCTAGATTTCGTCACTGTATTTGTGACATTCTCAATGCTGTTCACATTCACAACTGAGTATTGAGAATGTCACAAATGCAGTGACGAAATCTAGATATGCGAGGGAGTTAAGAAGTATGAGGTGAGTCAAGAAACAACTAAACAAAATTATATTTCATTATAACAACAAAAGTATCAAGATTTTTAAAATACATTACGAAAAATTTATCCTTCAATGAGAAGTGTTAAATTAATAATAAAATCGTCAATAGAAGTCCTACTGGCTATAAAGTAGTGTTAAATTCCCAATAAATGTCTTCTTAACTAAGAAGCCGCCATTTGCAAAGACAGAAGCTATGGTTTCAAGCATTTGGCGCGAGGGAATTACAACGTACATAAGAGAAAAATTTGCGTCTAGATCGTAACTCGCCTCGGTAGCTCAGTTGGTAGAGCACTTGGCCCGGAAAGCCAAGGGTCCCGGGTTCGAGTCCCGGTCTAGGCGAAAATTTTTCTCTTCAAATATAATTTATCCTTCAATGAGAAGTGTTAAATTAATAATAAAATCGTCAATTAAAGGAAACCTCATAGTGTTATTTCCTACATATATTAAATAACAATTTTATAAATTTTATTAATATTGATTATTATTTTTGTTATTATTTTGTTGAAAATACTTCTGTTAATACAAAAAAGAGCACTGTGATTGCAAGATAACGTCTCTCATTCAGCGATTCTGCCATTCAATTCACATTTGGGTTAATTCTGTAGATTTTTTTCTTTCAGAGTCTGCAAAATAACAACACTGTGCAAAAACAAATTCTGCATGGATGGATAAATAGCTGAATGGATATACTGCATTCTAGCAATTGTATATAAATGTCCTGTACATAAAATACATCAATATTTGGAAATCATAATGTTATAGATGGGTTTGATAATTTCTTGTAGAATCTGTAGATATTAGTGTCTGTAGCAAATTTTATGAAAGCTGCAAATTTACATTTTTCACAAGATTGATTTATGAAAGTTCAGTGCACTTCATTTTTTATTCAAGAACATAAATTTGGTTAATATTGTTTTAAAATACCAGTAATTGTAATCAGAAAATGAAGTATGTTTTCTATTCCATAGGAAATGAAAGTTGCTGATTTCATATTTAATTGAATGCTATCTAAGTTATACCGGTACCTTAATTGGAACTTTAAATACTGTTATCTTAACACCAGTCACATTTCTAAAAGGACAAGTAGTAGTAGTATTCAAATGTTCTAAAACTCTTGATTTGTCATCATTCACTTGTGGGCTTCCCAATAATATTCAGCAATTTGGAATGGTATTCCAACTATTTTCTGATTTGCTTTGGGAAGCATATTGAACATCTTTTGTAGTTCATTTTGCATGACCCAGAGTGCACCTGCTAGTACAGCGGTACTCATTACGCAGCCCGCGGGCCGCATGCGGCTCTTGAAGATATTTATTAAGGCTCTTGGAATAATTTTACCTACATTACATTACATTAAATTTTTTAATTCTAAGTATAAAATAGTATTATCTTTATTGAAATTCTACAAAACTTTGGATATACCTGTGTTATTCCGATATGATATCTTATATTTGGCTCTCTTGTAATTTCTAGTGAGTACCACTGTGCTAGTATTACCAGCGGAGGTGAACTACATTACACTCGTTTTTTAGAAATGTTTAGGAGAAAAGAAATGAAGAGATCCCCTAGGCCTCAAGTACTCTAATACCATCGGGTTTGAAGAAAACAAGACTTCAGTCAAGGGAGACTGGATAGGAAAGTTGAAAGAGGAAACTGGTACATGGAAAGGAATAAATACCAATTTAGATATAAGGCCCAAACGGTCCCCGAAATCAAATGGCCATCATCATCATCCTTATTATCATCACATCATTATCATCATCATCACCGGAGCCAGCAACAAGCTACTAGAACGGAGAAGAATGAAAAGAGCGGAGGTAGATATCGACTTATATGGGACGACTGCAATGATCGATCGTAATTGGACCAAAGAGAATCAGGAGCAGAGACACACCATTACAAGACTAGCCATTCACGGCTTCCAAATTATGCAAGAACAAGACATTCCACACCCCGAATGACCAATGTGTGTGTGAATTGTGCGGACAGAGATGTAACCAATATCATATCACCGAGTGCCGTGAAAGAACAAAATCAATATCAGAATACAGCAAAGAATAATACCCATTCGGGTGAACCTTCCATATTTATTATCATCATCATCCTTCACCGGTGTGGAAAGCAACAGGAAGCTACCACACCTACAATTCCCTAGTAAAGCTGCAAGCATAGCATGAAAATGCTATGATTGCATTGAAGGACCTGCCTTCGGGCAGAATTACTATGGATGGATTAGATATAAGAAACGAAAGGAGCAAAACACAAGTAAGTGGAAGTAATAATTTTGCTTAGCTTGGGCACCTTGTGGTCGCCATCCACATATCCCCTAGGTGGGGACAGTGATGTTGTTATATTGGTTTTCTTTGAGTAGATGATAAATTATATTCATGTTCGTGGTCGTCATGACCAGTCTCATGGGCTAGAGGTCAGAGTTTCTGACTACAGTTCATGGGATCCCAGGTTCAATTCCCATGATGAATTGGATGACTCGTTTCCATTTCCTCTACTTGAAAACACAATAAACAATTTGGAGTAGATAAGATGCCAATTCAATATAGATTTTAATTTTGTTTAGTTGTTTCTTGACTCACCTCATACTTCTTAACTCCCTTGCATATCTAGATTTCGTCACTGTATTTGTGACATTCTCAATGCTGCTCACGTTCACATCTGATGTCCAACGGTCTCCTCTCCTGTAGACTAACCGCCATCTGATGGCTGACCGATGAACTTCCAAATCAATCCCCTGTCCTTATCACCGGGTATTTCAAAATTCATAGTTGTGTTTTTATTCTTGCATATGTAATTTTTTTCCCAAATTGTGAGTTCCTTCGGTTTTTCCAATTGTTTAAGTAATTTTGTTTTGGTCTCTATTCTATGTTTTTCTGACCAGGCATGTGCAGCTATTGCAGATTTTTCTGTATCTCCATTTTTAACATTTCTGAGGTGTTCCTTGTATTTAGATTCCTCTTTGTTTTTCCTATGTATATCCTTTCACAATCTTTACAATTAATTTGATAAATTCCTGATTTTTTGCAGTCTCCAATCTTTTCATTTTTGTTGGTTTTTATTAAATTACCTAAACTGTAATCATTTTTCGGTGCTAATTTAATGTTGAATTTGTTGAAGATTTTTTTAAATTTGTCAAATAGTAAAGGGTGGTATGTGAATTTCTTGAATTTTTTACCAATATCTTTATCTGCGTGAAGAGTATTTTCATTAATCATTTTTTCAATATAGATGTTTATCCAAAATAATCATGATGACAATATTAAGCAATTGGATCATTGCTACACCATATTTACAGAGTGATATTGAATTTGTTACAAAATGGAAGACTAATAACACAATTTTTATTAAATGTAAAATTGCAGCTTTCATGTACAAATGTAAATAGTAATAAAATTGATTATTAAAATTGTCTTTATGTAGATAAATTTGTTTACATAGTAATATCTTGTTAATATTAAGGAAGTAATTTTTACATTTAAATTGAGAAATAATCACATTTCCATTTCTTGAACAATTGCCAATGTAAATACATGAATTAAGCTTAAAGTTTTCATATATTTGGTACGTTTATCAATAAGTGCAGAAGAATTATTTTGGCATGTGACTGAGACTAGTAAGAAGTTTACTTTTGTTGGTCCTATGATCAGCTCTGATTCCACAGTTTGCATTTTCAAACATGTCTAGGGTTAAATTATTTTTAGTCTGTTCATCTTACCTCTATATTAATGTTGATTTGTTCTTGAGCATGTTTCAATTACATCATAATCATCGTCAGCATCTTGCCCAGATGATTATGATATAATCGAAACATGTCCAAGAACAAATCAACATTAATATTGAGGTAAGATGATCAGACTGAAGATAATATAATTAAAAATAAGATTATATGATGATCTTGCAGAAGATTTCCGGGCTGTTGGCCGTGGTCTTGAGGCTTGTAGTTCCCCAACGTTTCGCCAGAGACTGCGTCCAGCATCCTCGAAGGTTGTCTTGAGACTGGCAATTTTGTTGACTACCTGCTCTGTTTATACTGTATCTGCGACGTGTTCTCTGCGCGGTCCGTTACTTCGTAAATTGTATCTGCCTTCTGGTTGGTTAGCATTAGGGTCTTCCATTGCACCAATGAGGTTGCTGTCTGATGTTGTAGTAGATTGTTCTCGTAGGGGTTTACATCTGGCTTTTGTTAAGACTGGTATCCATGCTTTGTTGACTTTTAATGATTCTTCTTTTCTATTGTAACTATTTTGATGTTTGAATATTTCAATGGCTTCTCGTTGCAGACGGGTAAAATAGTGTGTGCAGTTAGATAATATATCTGTGTTGTTGTATTGTACTGTATGGCCTTCAAGTAGAGAGTGTTCTGCTACTGCCGACTTTTCCACTTGTTTAAGACGGCTGTATCTTTCGTGTTCTTTAAGTCTGGTTGTGATGCTGCGTTTAGTGGTGCCTGTATACACTTGGACGCAACTGCACGGGATCCTGTATATGCCTGCTGATTGATGAGGATGAAGTTGGTCCTTAATCGGTCTGAGGAGGTTTTTGATTTTCCTGGTAGGCCTATATACTGTTTTTATGTCTTCTTTCTTTAGCAGTTTTCCAATTTGGTCATTTACATTCTTGATGAAAGGTAAGAATGCCCTGGTTGACTTTTTGCTTCTGATTCATTGTTGTTGTATCGTCTGGGATGGTTTGCTCTGTTGATTTCTTTGTTGGTGTATCCATTGGCTGTGAATACTGTATGGAGATGTTTGATTTCAGTCTTTAATAATATGTAGACGACACCTTCGTAATTTGGAGCCACAGGGAAGATAAAATAGAAGAATTTCTGGCGCACATCAACAACATAAACTCCAATATACAATTCACCGTAGAAAAAGAAAAAGATAACAGCATAGCCTTTCTGGACATCTCAATCAGAAGAGAAGAAGATGACAACATTTATCACATCATATATAGAAAACCTACGCATACTGACAGATATATTCATACAACCTCCAATCATCACCCCAAACAGAAACTTGGTATCATCAAAACATTGACAAATCGCGCCAAGAAACTTTGCCATCCTGAATTAATAAAGACTGAAATCAAACATCTCCGTACAGTATTCACAGCCAATGGATACACCAACAAAGAAATCAACAGTGCAAACCATCCCTGATACAACAACAAGGAATCAGAAGCAAAAAACGTCAACCAGGGCATTCTTACCTTTCATCAAGAATGTAACTGACCAAATTGGAAAACTGCTAAAGAAAGAAGGCATAAAAACAGTATATAGACCTACCAGGAAAATCAAAAACCTCCTCAGACCTATTAAGGATCAGCTTCATCCTCATCAATCAGCAGGCATATACAGGATCCTGTGCAGTTGCGGCCAAGTGTATATAGACACCACTAAATGCAGCATCACAACCAGACTTAAAGAACATGAAAGATACAGCCGTCTTAAACAAGTGGAAAAGTCTGCAGTAGCAGAACACTCTCTACTTGAAGGCCATACAGTACAATACAATAACACAGATATATTATCTAACTGCCACACACTATTTTACCGGTCTGCAACGAGAAGCCATTGAAATATTCAAACATCAAAATAGTTACAATAGAAAAGAAGAATCATTAAAAGTCAACAAAGCATGGATACCAGTCTTAACAAAAGCCAGATGTAAACCCCTACGAGAACAATCTACTACAACATCAGACAGCAACCTCATTGGTGCAATGGAAGACCCTAATGCTAACCAACCAGAAGGCAGATACAATTTATGAAGTAACGAACCGCGCAGAGAACACGTCGCAGATACATGTATAAATAGAGCAGGTAGTCGACAAAATTGCCAGTCTCAAGGCAACCCTTGAGGATGCCAGATGCAGTCTCTGGCGAAACGTTGGGGAACTACAAGCCTCAAGACCATGGCCAACAGCCCGGAAATCTTCTGCAAGACCGTCATAGTAACTCCGGCCGTGAAAGCCTAAGTCAATATAAAAAATAAGATTGTTAGCATTTTCTTTAATTGACTAGAAAAGTCTAACCAGTTCTACCAGAATCATGTTGCTGTTCAGACTGGGATAAAAGAAATATATTAATAAGCTCATTTAGAAAACTCACATGAGAAAAAAATGTTGGTAGTTCTGCACATAGGAATGTGATATTGTAAGTTTCCTAATTAATGCTTGATTTTCATTAAAAAAGTAATGATTCATACATAATATTTAATTTTAGGAAGTGATATTTTGAGATTATTTTAATTATATTATTTTCAGTCTGATCATCTTACCTCAATATTAATGTTGATTTTGTTCTTGAACCTGTTTCGAAACAGTTCTGTTTTATCGTCAGCTTGTCCAGATTGGTTTGATTTATGTTGCACACCCTGGATGTCGATGTCAGCTCCATCCTGTGGTTGGCCAAAGAACCTCCAAACAAGGTCAAGCTCCATCGGTATTTCAAAATTCATAAAAAATACCGACGGAGCATGACCTTGTTTGGAGGTTCTTTGGCCAACCACAGGATGGAGCTGACATCGACATCCAGGGTGTGCAACATAAATCAAACCAATCTGGACAAGCTGACGATAAAACAGAACTGTTTCGAAACAGGTTCAAGAACAAATCAACATTAATATTGAGGTAAGATGATCAGACTGAAAATAATATAATGATTCATACAATTTATTTTAACTAATGACATTTTCATAATTTCTGATTAAAATTATTTATTGACTCTGAAATAACATATTGTATTTACATTGTGCCATTTTTTTCATATTCATGACTATATACATGAATTTGTCTCATTTTAAAATTTAAAATTTAATTTTATAAAAACTAATACTGAAGTAAGGAATTATTTGACTTACACCAGTATTGCACATGCATGCACTTTTCAAATAAAGATTATGATTTTAAAATAAATAAATATTTTAATTCACAGGTCAATCAATGCAGAGGTATGGTTCTCCGCATCGGGCACCTCCACAGTACGTGAACCCACCACCTGCACAATCCTCTCGGTGGTCGTACTCCAGCTTTTCTTCAAAGCAACAAGAACCCCAGCCTTTCTGGACTTTACCAGCAAGAAGACCTCAGTATCATCAAGCTGGAGCTGGATTAGATGCACATGATATGGATTACCAACGTAGCGGACGTTTCAATACAATTGGTACTCCTGGCAGCGGCAGAAGTCCAAATCGAAATGATTTCTTGCCTCATTATAGTGAAAGACCAAATTTTTATGGTCACACTTCTCCACCAACTGGTGCTTACCACTCTAGTCAGATCAGAAGTCCCCCTCCTCCTGCTCACAGTGAGATCATGACCCAACAAAACCATGTACCTTCGCGAAGTCAGGAGTATTCAAAGAAAATGGGCATAAAACATCCTACGCTTGCTACAATTCCAGACGTACCAACTAGTGATAGAATATTTGAGTATGGTGATCGAAAAATGTGGCAAGATGGACAAAAAGGTTTCCATTCTTCCACACCCACAAAGAATGACAGAGTAGGATCCACGAATCAGTATGATTCAACGATGATGAATTTAGGTACATCATTTTCACCTATACAAAAATATTCTAGGCAACATGAACTTGATAGATTTATTGTAAATGAGAATAAATTGCATAAGACAAAATCACAAAATCAAGGCAGATGCAGCACTCCAGCATTACTTTCACCTCCAAAAACATCAATGACATCAGAAGAAATATTCGCTGCAATTCACAAATCTAAGAAACGAATGAATATAAAGACTGACTCAGATAGTTATAGTAGAAGTAATTCGCCGTCCTGCTCATCAGCGACTAGTATATCTCCTGGAAGTTCGGAATCGTCTGTCCATGGGATTGGAAGAAGTACCACACCTGTGAAATCTGGAGCGGAGATAGCAATATTAAACGGTGATAATTCACCAGGAAGTCGGCATAGCTGGTCTCCAAATTCTGGTGAATATTACGATTTCTATAGTCGTTTTGAACGACGATCGCCTTCTCCAGTAACATCTCCTGGTTCAAGACAAAGTTGGGCCTGTGACAGATTAGGACCTCGTCAACAGACATCAAGAAATGATTTTAAAAGGTTATTGCTTCAACAAGGAGCAAAATCAAATCCAAATGCTACAACAGGCAGTTCAACTGGAAGAATATCAGCCGTAGAGCAACTTAGATTAACAAGGCAGCAGAAACTTGGAGCAATACATTCAAATGGCATTGTTAGTAACAGTTATACTACGAGAAGTCCTGCAGAGAAAAGAACTGTTACTTCCAAATTGCTCCAGTCTCCACGCTCAAATACAGCGTGGAGATTTGCATCGCCAAGGTCAGATGTTCTCTCCTCCACAATACTGGAAGATTGTGCAGAGGAAGAGAAAGCATCTCATTCCCCTCAAGACTCCCCCACAAATCAAGCTAATTCTTCTGTAAGAAGACCGCTTAATCTTTCCTACGACAATAAGACTAAACAATCATTCAGCAATGAAAATACAAAACAAGATGAAAGAACATGTTCTCGAGATTCTTCCCCTAGAACTGCCACAAAATGCCTTGTTAATAGTTCAAATTCTGTGAAGTTCCTATCTTCAGAAACAACTACCCATAATAATATCTCGCCTAAAATAACAAATTTGAGAAATGGTAGCATTCTCTCTCCTGAACTTTTATCTCCTTCAAATGTTAAGGAGAATGTAAACACAAATCTGCAACAATCTGCTGACAAAACAGCTTCTAGCGACTCGAGTCTCAAGCTGCAACAGTCTATGAATAAATTGGTTCTGCATTCCCCGTCACCTAGAATAAATATGCTTCTTGCCAAACAAAGAAGTCATCAGTACTCCAACCACGGCACTTCAGCACGGTCCATTCTTGGTGCTCTGACATCAACAAAGTCATCTCCTAAGACAACTCTTGAAACTGCATTGTAAATAACTATTTTGTAAATAGCTTTATTTATCATATTTATAAACTTAGTTAAATGAAAAAAACTGTAGCAGATAGGAATTAAGGCTATGGAGTTTAGGAAATAGGAATTAAGGCTATGAAATTCTTTTTTAACTATTGGGTGCCATGAAATGGTAATATCTTCTTAGAACATAATGAATCATGCAGAAATAACATGGTCAGTGCTAGTATATAGGGAATTTTTTTCATTAGAAATCACAGACAAACCCTCTAGATTGAATTTTTGCAGTTTTCAAAATTTTGAAAATTTTGACATTTTTTGGGGAAAACACAAAGACTACCTTGAAAAATTCAATTCTGAAATTTTTGGCTCTATACCAGATTTTATTGTATTAGATATCCCAGACACACCTTCTGGATTGAATTTTTGCAGTTTTCAAAATTTTGAAAATTTTGACATTTTTTGGGGAAAACACCAAGACTACCTTGAAAAATTCAATTCTGAAATTTTTGACTCTATACCAGATTTTGTTGTATTAGATATCCCAGACACACCATCTGGATTGAATTTTTGCAGTTTTCAAAATTTTGAAAATTTTGACATTTTTAGGAGAAAACACCAAGGACTACCTTGAAAAATTCAATTCTGAAATTTTCGACTCTATACCAGATTTTGTTGCATTAGATATCCCAGACACACCATCTGGATTGAATTTTTACAGTTTTCAAAATTTTTGACATTGTTTGGGGAAAACACCAAGACTACCTTGAAAAATTCAATTCTGAAAATTTTGACTCTATACCAGATTTTGTTGCATTAGATATCCCAGACACACCATCTGGATTGAATTTTTGCAGTTTTCAAAATTTCGAAAATTTTGACATTTTTAGGGGAAAACACCAAGACTACCTTGAAAAATTCAATTCTGAAATTTTTGACTCTATACCAGATTTTGTTGTATTAGATATCCCAGACACACCATCTGGATTGAATTTTTGCAGTTTTCAAAATTTTGAAATTTTTGGGGAAAACACGAAGACTATATGTAGCATCGGAATACTCAATTCTGCAATTTGGATTTAGACCAGATTTTTTGCATTAGAAATCCAGAACACATCCTCTAGATTGAATTTTTTGGAGTTTTGAAAATTTTTACATTTTTGGGAAAAACACTAAAATTTTCCTTGCAAACTTCTAGGACTTGTAGAGGGGACTGAGTTGATAATATTTAGAATTGGAAACCATGTCCGGAAACTTAACGTTTTCGTGCTACAGCCGTTTGAAAACGTGTTTTTAACGCAACCACATAATAAATTACTTGTAAAAATGGTCCATGTGATGAGTTTGCTAAATGTGAAAATGGAAGATGTCAAAAACTTTTCATTAACTTTATCCAAATTTCTCATCTAAATTATAAACTTATTAACAACTTTTCAGTTTATTTTGATCAAGAAACTGGCACATAGTTTATCCTGAAGAGGGACAATGCTTGCCGTCAGTGAGGTTGTAATGAAGTTAAGAATCAGTCTTGTTAAATAAATGATCCCCAAACCCATAGGTGGAAATATTTGTTGTGTCAGTTGAGCCCAGACACACTCTTATGATGATCTTGATGAAGGTTTTCGGGCTGTAGGCCGTGGTCGTGAGGCTTGTAGTTCCCCGACGTTTTGCCAAAGACTGCATCTGGCATCCTCAAGGGTTGTCACAACCCTTGAGGATGCCAGATGCAGTCTTTGGCGAAACGTCGGGGAACTACAAGCCTCACGACCACGGCCTACAGCCCGAAAACCTTCATCAAGATCATCATAGCAACTCCGGCCGTGAAAGTCTACGTGAATACACACTCTTATGATTTTCTTTCTTAACAAAAATATTATTATTAAAATAATTGAAAATTAAACCTTAGAAGAGTGACACAGCTTTGAAAGACAGAACAGTTGGCAGAAAGAGTAAGTCATTATTGTAATAGCATACTGATCGGTGGACTGACTCTTAATTCGATGTTCATTATGTTTTAATTATACACCATGGCTAAAAAAGATTGTACCTTTTACAAGAAGATATTCTCAATCCCCTTTTGTTATATGAGGATTCTTTTTTACTCATGTACCAATAAAAAGATAATCTCTCAAAGTTTATTTTACTTACAAAGAGTCAATTTGTCTAAGATCATAAATAGATTCTCATATCTTTACATTTTCCAGATCTGGTCAATGCCACAACTTGAGGTGGACTTGTACAATTTTTAATTTTTTTTCCCCAACAAGTTGGGGCTCTGCCTCACTATCATCAGGATGTGAGAGGGTACCTCAGTGAACATCTTCCACAGTGTAAATCAAGTTTTGCTGAACACATTTCAGAAACCGGCCATCAATTTAACAAAATAGATAAAACAATGTCAATAATCCACAAAGAAAACAACAGACAAAAATTTAATATCCTGGAAGAAATTGAAATTATCAAGGAAGCAGAAAATAAAAAATATGCTAAATGAGAACACACCCAACAATCAAAGCCCTCTGTATGAAATATACAAATCATTTCGGTACCGTAAGAATTCCTGAGGATGAAGCATGTCTTTGAAAGACCTTGAATTTAAAGTGTGATGACGTTTATAACAAAAGTTACTAAGTTGAGGAAGACTGTTTTATAAGATACAAATCAATGATGTTCAAACATGATTATTAAAAGTACAGATTTCACAGTGTAGTTAGGTCACATTGGTCCAGATAATGAAGGAATGTTAAGATATCCCTGAGGTACCAAGATATGACTCTGAGCTATTTTTTTCTTATGAGGCTTTGTCTTATGTTTCCCTTGAGATCTAATAGAGTTGAGAGACTGGAACAATGAAGAATTGCTGTTGTCATAAGAGATATTGAATCAAGCGTGGAAAAAAATTGACTAGAGCCCTGTCAGGCACATGTTGAATCTTTGTAAGATAAATAAAACTTTGATATTCGTAGTTAAATATGGGAAATAACATTATGTGATTCTTAATTCGTAAATTAATGAGTCATTTTTTACATCTTACCTCATATTTTATGTTTCTTTAAACACGGGAACTAGTTTACAAGAGAATTATCTCTCTCATTTTCAACCGACATTATGACTGCAGGATTTTTGTTGGAATCTCCATCAATAACGTTACCATCTGGTGTTGATTTGATGAACTTTGAGATGAGGTCACGTTCATCAGGAATCTCGAAATTCATGGATCTAAATTTGTTCTTCTGAATATATATCTTCTCCCAAATTGTCAATTCTAAAGGTTTTTCCAAATGTTTTTCATTTCAATGACTCATTCATTTATGAAAACTTGGATACATTAGCTTTCTTTTAGTATAAAATATATAATTTTAGGAAGTGATATTTTGAGGTTATTTTAATTATATAATATTTATTCTGATCATCTTACCTCAATATTAATGTTGATTTATTCTTGAACATGTTTCAAAACAATTCTGTTTTATCATCAGCTTGTCATTAATATTGAGGTAAGATGATCAGACTAAATAAATAAAATATATCCTTATATCATAGTGGGAGATCCAAGAATATATTTTTGTGTAACATATAATTTTTTCAGTCACAGTGAATTTTCAAATAATGGCACATCATAATGAATAATTCTAGTTACACCTATACCAAATATATACTTTCGAAAAAAAACTTGGGAATTCTCCATGTTGTAACATATTTAATTGTTAAAAACAAATGAATTGTAATCAGTATTGTTGGTGCAATGCTTAATTTATCCAATTTCTTTGATATTACTTCATCATGCTTTTCTTTGAAATGTACCTCTACTCTGATCGCTTTTTTGTGAAAAACAGCTGTTACCAAATTAACTAATAAGAAGACAAGACTACAATAAAAAGTATAAAGGTATTAAATATGTTTTTAAAACAATTGTATCAAAAGAATCTTTATTTTTCTTAATTGTTATTACTTTTGTCTTAAAATTTAATGAAGTATAGATATGTAGGGATAAAATTCCATTAAATCTGTTAAAATGTTTTAATTGTAGAAAGAAAAAACATGGTTTTATAAACAAAAATCTTACTAGGGCAAATTAGTTCAAGAGAGAGTTTATTTTCAAACTGAAAACTCTATAATTTATTTTAAATGTTTGTTTGAAATTTATTTGAATAAAACTTGTCCAATAATATTTTTTGAGGCTTACAGAGTTAAATGCCAATTGAAGTAGTTAAAGATACAGTGGTATAAGTTATTTTTATTTAAAGTAAAATTGAAATCATTGCAGGCCAACTAATTCAGGCTTTATATTGGATGACATCCTTAATATGATATCATTACAGTACAACATTTTGTACCTGAATTTATTACAGTAGCTTTTGTTATAGCACTGTTGAGGTTATGTAATAAGATATTAAACATAAAATTGGTACCTGGTAAGTGAGTCGTCCTCAATAAATTATTAAATGGTAAATCAAATGTTTCTTACCTCTCCTCATACAAATCTTCTAAGAAGATCGCGATTTCAAGACCATAACGGTCTCATCTTCAGTACTATTTTGGCAACTGATGTTATATCGATCGGAAGAAACTCTTCTTCTTCACTCTGTTGGTGGACCGATGAACCTCTAGATCAGGTCAGAATTTGCGGGAATTTCGAAGTTCATAAGTTTTCCATTGTTTTTCTGAATGTGGATTTTTTGGGAAAAAATCTATATTCAGAAAAACAAAGGAAAACTTATGAACTTTGAAATTCCTGCAAATTCTGACCTGATCCAGAGGTTTATCGGTCCACCAACAGAGGGAAGAAGAAGAGTTTCTTCTGATCGATATAACATCAGTTGCCAAAATAGTACTGAAGATGAGACTGTTATGGTCTCAAAATCGCGATCTATTTAGAAGATTTGTATGAGGAGAGGTAGGAAACATTTGAATTACCATAAATTAAACCCCATAGTGATTAATTCCTGTAAAAGTTAAATAAATTTTAAACTTCCTCAAGTAGTTCCAATATGGAGGCCTTTCAAAAACCATGTTTCATCTTCTGCATTTTAACTAGTAAAAATTTTTCTCTTCAAATATAATTCATCAAGTAGTTCCAATATGGAGGCCTTTCAAAAACCATGTTTCATCTTCTGCATTTTAACTAGTAAAAATTTTTCTCTTCAAATATAATTCATCAAGTAGTTCCAATATGGAGGCCTTTCAAAAACCATGTTTCATCTTCTGCATTTTAACTAGTACCAGTTAAAATGCAGAAGATGAAACATTGTTTTTGAAAGGCCTCCATATTTGAACTACTTGATGAATTATATTTGAAGAGAAAAATTTTTGCCTAGACCGAGACTCGAACCCGGGACCCTTGGCTTTCTGGGCCAAGTGCTCTACCAACTGAGCTACCGAGGCGAGTTGTGATCTAGATGTGCAACTCGCCTCGGTAGCTCAGTTGGTAGAGCATTTGGCCTGGAAAGCCAAGGGTCAAGGGTTCGAGTCTCGGTCTAGGCGAACATTTTTCTCTTCTAATATAATTTATCCTTCAGTGAGAAGTGTTAAATTAATAATAAAAACATCTACTTGATGAAGTTTAATAATTTAGTTGAGGATGACTCACTTACCAGGTACCAATTTTATATTTAATATCTAAGGGTCGAATGTTTGAACGCATTAGACAGTAAAAGGCATTCTCTGCTGATAAAGTTTTATCCAAACACATTTTTCTTACTCAGAAATCTATTCACGCGGTAATAATTGTAAAGCTACCTGACAAGGTACCTTAAGATCGTAGCTCAAGATATAAACTTATGTGAAAATCCCGAAGGGAACCGATGGTAACCGATGTAGTTTGAAACTTATCCAAGATGTCGGACCTTGAAGACTTCGATCATGTTTTCGGTATACGCGGAGAAGAGGAATTTGATAGAGTCTACCAAAGAATTCAACTGGAAGAACAGGAGAATCAGCGTAATATTGCACGTCGCAGACGTGTTTGTATACGATATTATTTGCGGGATGCAAGCATAAATGCATTCCTCTATAGCAGACAAAAATAACGGAAGTGGTTTTATCGCTGAGAATTCTGGGTAATTCGTTGCCAATATTACGAAAACGTCAACATTCATGCATGACTGGTAAGGCGGCCGTTAATTCGATCTCAGCTCACCAGTGATTGGAAGTAATTTGAGTAGAGAGTAATGTATTTGCATACGACCCTAAGTAGCTTTTGTGTTATGCTAATTTCTGGAAAACAAGGAAATGTGACTTAACACACTTACTTTAATCTGTCTAATTAATGATGTTAATCAATTGAAACATTTTCTAGTCATCCTTGTCATTAATTTTATTATTTATTATCAAATTTCTTGACCTGTGAAGCCAAAAAAAGTTAAATTTATTTAGTACGGGCAGGTAAAATGAATGGATGATGAAATGTTAGCAAGAATAGTTTTGGATTGGATTCCAGCAGGGAGAAGAGGTAGAGGTAGACCAAGACTGGGAAGATAGATTTAGGGGAGAAGGATAAGAGTGTAGAACGTAGGTCGCATGAAGATATGGTAATACACTGTAAACCTGTTCAGGAATGATTGCATACAAAAATAGAAACATTATCAAAATTATTGAATGTCACAAAATGATAAAACAGTTATCCTGACTACATAAAAAAGTTGCACTTCAATGGATTCCGGCCCATTGTGGAGTGACAGGCAATGAAATAGCCGATTTTCTGGCCAAGAAGGGTAGCAAAATTGTTTCAAACCCAACTTCTACTCCAGTTTCCTTTCACTCTATCAAAAGAATTATCTCAAATATATCAATAAACTTAGAGAAGAATACACCACCAAAGCATCTGGAAAGGAATGGGAAAATCTACAAGCTTATGACATTACTACATTACAAAGAAAATCTGCAGTAGCAACATTCAGACTGCTAACGGGACATGACTGCCTGAATAAACACCTACACAGACTTGGCATAACAGATTCACCTAAATGCCCCTTTTGCAATTTAAATGAAGATATGGAAAGAAACCATCTCCTCCGTTGTCCAGCTTTTGTAGAAGAGACCAGCCTTTCTGCTAAATATTGGAGTGCAAGAGAGCAAATGATTTCATTATCAAGTGCTCGACATTAGATACCAACCAACCAACCAACCATTTTTATGAACAGTATAAAGATGCAAACTGCACACAGTAAAATCATGTTAGAAAGAGAATACCTTATATCTTCTCCTTTCATCCGAAGGTTGATAGCCATTGCTATCAACAACGCCATCTGATGACTTCTTTCTGAAATATTTTAAACATTACAATGTTTGTATTGACATAGACTTTCATGGCCAGAGTTGCTATGATGGTCTTGAAGAAGATTTTCGGGCTGTAGACCGTGGTTGTGAGGCTTGTAGTTCCCCGACATTTTGCCAGAGACTGTGTCTGGCATCCTCACGGGTTGTCTTGAAACATCGGGGAACTACAAGCCTCACAACCACGGCCTACAGCCTGAAAATCTTCTTCAAGATCATCATTACAATGTTTATATTCTAAAAAAAATACTTTGGAAAGAAGTCATCAGATGGCATTGTTGATAGTGATAGCTATCGGCTTTTGGATGAAAGGAGAATTAATTTTATAAGTGGAAAGAAATTTGACGTTCCTATTGGAAGTTCAAATGGCATAACAGTTGTTGCACTGACATACAGAGCCAGAAATCCAGGGTTCGACTCCCGGTTTGAACATAATTTTTCTTTCTAAATTAAAACTATATCCAAGTTCTACTGTATTTCATCTTAAATTTTAATTTATGTTTATTTGTTGACTTTATAACTATATTGCCACAGTTTGTAAACCATATTGAATGCTATCATTTAGATAAATGTTTACGTTTGAAGATAATTTAGATTAGAATTTGGGTAGGCCTATGTTAGGTTAGGATTTGCATAGGTTAGCTATTTTATTTTACATTGCAAAATGTATCTTAGGTTTTCGGATGCTGCAGGACATTGGAGACAGTAACAATGAATAAGGCAATGTGACTGGTGTATTCTGATATATTGGCAATTCTAATTTCCCATGATTCATAGCTGTCTTTGCAGGATCCATATTGTTTACATCATTATTTTTAGGTTAGTTTTAATATTAAATTCTAATCTAATTACTTACATTAATTTGTCCATTTTTGGTGTTTCTTTTTTAAATTATGGTAGTGCATTATAATTTTCCTAAAAATCCCTTTTTCTTTATTGGAGTTTAAGTTTTTTTTATTTTTTTTATAGAGGACATATGCTTCAAAACAAAGGAATTATCGACACAGTCTATTTCAGTTTATATTGATTGTATTGCTTACATTTGTAAAAAAAAAAGAGTAAAAGACGGATAGTTTTCAAGAACTAAAATTATATAATGTGACGAGAGAAACGTTGTTAGAAAATGAATTGTCCATTGATGACGTTAATATTTTATACTATATTGTTTCATAAATTCTACATCATTATAAAATATATGCCAACAATAACCATATTTTCATGTCCTCCGCTGGTTTCGATGTAGCATGCTACCTTGTCATGCGCGGGCCTGGATTCGATTCCTGGTCGGGACAAGTTTCCTGTAAGACAAATGTCAGGAAACTTTAAGGTCTAAATGGTCCCCGAACATCACCTGGCCATCATTATCATCAATAGCATATTCATTAAGTTCAGGATTAAGGCCTCTCCTGGCACATCATTATCTTCAGGTATCATATATATCATCAAGGCAGATGCCCCAACCTCAGAAGTGAATTACAATAACGCCATGCCAGGAGAGAATACCAGAGTGTCAAAATGACGTGGTTGCATTGAACAAAAAAAATAATTATATTTTTCATAAATTAATGAGTCATTTTTACATCTTACCTCATGGTTTATGTTTTCTTAAACATGGAACCGCCATATTATTATTGAAAATGAAATGGATCGACCTTTTGAAAACTGCAGTTCCCGTGTTTAAAAAAAGATAAACCATGAGGAGAGAAATACAGGGAATCCATTTTAAGCGAAAACCTTTTTTACAGTGTTGCAGTGCTCTCACTTTGCCTGCTATTGTGCTTGTACTGGTTGGGAGCATATTCCGTTAGTACCGGCAAATGAAGACAGAAGCTACAAAATACAATAACTCAACAATCGTTACTGCTCACAGCGGCGGCAGAACGATGCGAGGTTTCCTCTTAAAATGGATTCACTGTACTACATTATCCCCCAGTTTTAGTAACCTAAAAACTGACATTGAATTACAATCTTCGAAAAAATCTTCTACTTTTCTATAGTAACTGTAAAATATTTAAAATGTAGCATATAAATCTGCTAGTCTTACCTTATTTCTTTAAGCATATTCTTGTATATCTTTTAATGCACAAGGTAATGTAGGCGCAACATGGCACAGCCATCTTATCATATTTACTGGAGATTTCCCAAGGATAAATATTTTGAGATAAAATCTTGTTCCATAGCCTTTAGTGAGATATAAATGTCATTATTTTAGTGTCGATAGATGCACAGGAAAGCAATAAACAAGATGATATTGTAGCTTTTCATGTTAACATTACAAATTGCAGGATATGATATACAAGTGTTTCCCAAACTCTTATCACTGCACCAGAATAATAGTATTACATTCTGGAAACTTGGGCAGCCAAAATTGTTGCTGTCCATTGTTTCTTACATGACTGATTCTAATGTTAACACTTACAATTAATTTATTTAACTTTTATAGGAATTAATCACTATGAGGTTTAATTTATGGTGAAATTAAATGTTTCTTACCTCTCCTCATATAAATTTTCTAAATAGATCACGATTTCGAGACCATAACAGTCTCATCTTCAGCACTTTCTTGGCGACTGATCTTATGTCGTTCGGAAGAAACTATTCTTCTTCCCTTTGTTGGTGGACCGATGAACCTCTGGATCAGGTCAAAATTTGCGGGAATTTCGAAGTTCATAAGTTTTCCTTTGTTTTTCTGAATGTGGATCTTTTCCCAAATCGTGAGTTCCTTTTGTTTGTCTATTTGTTTAATTAGACTGACTTTTGATTCAATTAGATGTTTTTCAGACCAAGCATGAGCAGCTACTGCTGACTTTTCCACTCCTCCATTTTTGACATTTCTAAGATGTTCTTTCGCCCTTGTTTTCAAATTTATTTTTGTTTTTCCAATATGACAATCCCTGCATTTGATCTGATAATTTCCTAATTTGTTTTCTTCTTCAATTTTTTCATTTTTATTGGTTTTAATTATCCTATTCAGGCTGTATTCATTCTTCGGTGCCAGTCTTAAACTATTTGAAATTTTTTTGAAACTTGTACTGTTTCAATTAACACATTCAGTACCAGGCACTGAGCAGGGCATTTAAACCCACAGGCCAGCCATTTAAATACCCCAGCTACCCTTTTCGTGGCACTTCAGAAAATGGACCATTATTCACAAACTATTAGTCCTAGAAAATTCAAATTTTGTACATACCTAAAGGAGATATCCTAGTAGGATTTGATGGTGAGATAACTGGGTGATTGACATCACATGGTATCAGCGTATCAATTTCAGGAAGTGGAAGTTCATCTTCACTTTCACTTTCTGAATCTTTTAATTCACGAATCAGTTCGTCACCTGAATCATAATTATACAAAATATTCACTAATTCTTCTTCAGTGAGACATTTTTCTTTTGCCATGGTTTCACTCACGCACAAAGAACAGTGCGATAACGAGAAACAAATACGACTGCATTGGAGCAAGTTTGGGTGAACGAATTCCATGTGTTGTTTGTTTAAAAAATAAAAGGGGATTCATCAAGGTTAAACGTGTCAAACGGGAATAGAAAATGTACATTTACATGCCATCTATGATCTCCAAGACATACTAAGCCAACACAATATTTAGGCGCCGAATATAAACACGGTTTGTTTGCACCCACTCTAAAATGAGTTAACTGACCGACGGCCGCATACACGATGGTCTCTTTAAATGCCTTAACTGGTTTACGGTACTGAATGTGTTAATGGTGAGTGAATTTCTTGAATTTTATTTTTTCTATTTGTTTTATAAGAATAACTATGTTGTTAAATCGAGAGGATTACATAGGGTACATACATGCCGAATTTTACAGAAGTGCTAAGAGGATTTGACACAAGAGAAGGTTCATGTTCTCTCACAACATCAAGAAAGAGCGTTAAACATTGTTGGTATTGAAAGTTTACTGAGATGTATGAAATTAATAGTAGAAGCATCAAAAGTTTTACTGTTTAATTTGAAAAGGAAAAGTGTCAACAAGGAAATGAAAATTAACAATTATTTCATGAAATTATTGAATTTACTGTAAATGAAGATAATCAAAGGATTATTATAATAAATTACTATGTTTTTTTAAATATATGCATACAAATTTGTCAATTTATATTATTTTTACAGGCATTTGCATTCATCATTTTCCTATATCCATAATATATTTTCAGGCATCCTGATGCAAAAATTAATTGAGGTTTCACTGTGCATTAAATACACTGAACAACAAAAAAGAAACTTCTTTTTGTCTCAGAAAGGAAAATATGTGATTCTGATAGTATTTTTTCTCCTGAATTCAAATATGTCCAGATATCAGCTAAACTGGAAGGAACATGTCTCAAGAATGGCTAGATCCAGGATCCCCAAGGCAATAATGAACTACTGTCCAAATGGGAAACGGTCACTTGGTCGACTTATGAAAAGATGGCACGAAAACTGCTTTCTCAGGCCGTAACAGTTCTTCTAGGACTAATGCCTGGCAGGATGATGATGATGAATTCAAATATGATATCGGTTTTTCTCCATCACGCAAGGTTTCCGAGAGACAGGTTTTTATAATTTCAAACACTTTAATATTTTCTATATTCGTAACTACACAATATTCAAACATTCGGATTCACCTAGAAAGTAAGAAATGACGATTTTCTGCTATATTTCGCCTGTGGAGCATCCCTCTTGTTGGTCCAACAATAATTGGCCAGCATATTAGGATTCCATTTGCCTTGATATCTCTTTTCCATAGCTGAAATCTCCTGATGAAAGTGTTCCCCGTTTTATTTTACAATGGACAAATGAACGTAAAAACATTTATTTACTTACTCACTGGCACTATCGAACCCGTAGGTTCATGGCCGCACGGACATACGCTCTCCATACATCCCTATCCTGAGCTAATACTTTCCAATCATTCCCTGTATAATTTACTTCCCTCAAATCATAGTTAATGTTGTTCTCCCACCTCATTCTTGGTCTACCAACTGGGCGTTTTCCCTCTGGCTTTCCTACAAGAAGCTTCCATGCAAGTCTTTCATTCCTAATACATGCAACATGTCCTGCCCATCGCAGTCTACGAGACCTAACTGTTCTTATTATATCTGGCTTCCTATAAAGACCATGTAGTTCATTGTTAAGTAGTCTTCTCCATTCACCTGTCTGTTCATCTCTCTTTGGTCCAAAAATTTTCCTAAGTACTTTATTCTCAAATAAAAACGTTTATTAAAAAAAATAATTATTTAAATCCATTAATTGAAATTGAAATAAAAAAAAACTGTGGGTGATGGAGAAATTCTGAATACATATTTGAAAACACGATAAAAAACTACATTAAGTACAACTATTGGTACTCATGAGACAAGAATCATGTTGACCAGTGTTATTAATCAATATATGACTGGTTCAAATACATATTTTAATTTAATCCACCAGCAAATAGTGAAATTTTATATTAAGGAGTGAAAATGATAGAGTTTTTCCAGAGGTGTGACATCATGGAGATCTTCAAAAACTGTCTCTGCATTCCAAGACTTAATATTTTGTAAGCTTATGTTGTGGATATTTTCGTCTGTGCCTAAGACTGTTCAAAAATGGTTTTGAGCCAAATGTTTAATTGTATTACTGACTGGTAAACTATTCATAAATAAGAATTAAATGAATCATGATTTCTTCTTACCTCATACTTCTATGTTTTTTTAAACACAGCACTGCAGTATCAGTGACCATCGTCACCATCTTCAGTTGTTTTCACGACTGGCAATTTTTTTTCTGCTGGTAATTATCCAAACTGCCATCTGGTGTTCTTTTGAAGGAATTACTTTCTAAACTGCCATCTGGTGTTCTTTTGAAGGAATCATTTTCTAAACTGCCATCTGTTGTATTTTTGAAGAACTTAGTAATCAAGTTCGGTTCGTCTGGAATCTCAAGTTCATGGTCCTAGTATGGTTTTTTTGAATATATATTTCTTCCCAAACTGTTAAATCCAAAGGTTTTGCTTCTTTTTCAATTCTATGATGCTCTAATAAACTATGTGCTGCTATAGCTGATTTTTCAATTTCTCCATTCTTTATGTTTCTGAAGTGTTCTTTTCTACGAGTTTCCAAGTTCCAGACAGCAGTTTAGAAAATAATTCCTTCAAAAGAACACCAGATGGCAGTTTGGATAATTACCGGCAAAAGAAAAAATTAAGTCGTGAAAACAGCTGAAGATGGTGACAATGGTCAGTGATACTGCAGTGCTGTGTTTAAAAAAAGAACATAGAAGTATGAGGTAAGAGCAAATCACGATTCATTTAATTCTTATGAATTAAACCTCATAATATTAAAAATTCCCAAATTTATTATTATATAAATATTCAGTAAATTGCATTGCTGTTGTATGCTATTGCATTGACATAGGAAGATTGGGAAACACTTCAACACAATGTGCCTTGAAATTGAGAAAAAGAAACTTTTTTTGATATCAAAACTTAGCTTGAAAAGTTTGGTGTTGTTAATAATTTAAGCAACAAGTTCTATGTAAAGATTATTGTCTAGCGGTATTAAGGGATGTCAAGTCTGAAGAGAGGTAAAAAGTAGGTCGCAATAAAAAAAAACTGATTCCAATTATATGACATTATTACATTTTTTACGTTATTAAGGCTGCATTTAGCTTTAAAAAAGTAAATGTATTTTTAGATATCTTAAACCATTCAATCTGAATTAATTTTTAAATAATTAAAAAAAAATTAAAAATTTTACTTCGTGAAATTAGGCCTTTAGACTTGTTTTCACATCAATGGAAAGGAGGAAGAAAGGAAGACCAAAGAAAACTTGGATAGAAGGTGTGCAAGCGGCTATGATTATCAGAGGATTGGAGGAAGATCGATGGGTGGACAGAGAGGAATGGCATTTTGGTTTCCGGAAGACAGCGGCAGCTGCCATGATACTGGATGGTGATGATGAGTTTACAAGATTAATATATAATTTTTCTAAATTCAATCATATCTGGTATAATTATAAAACTGCTACATCAGATTTTTATGTATAATGACAAGTAATTCTTTTTATTTATTACAGAAAATGAGAAAACTGTACGTCAGAATAGATATGCCATAGGAAACATTAATTATTTTAAAGTTAATTTATTACTTCAGTTTAAGGTGTTCAAAAATACATATATATATTTTTTCAAAATGTAAATTTTTCCCTTAATTAACACCAAATATTTGAATATTGTAAGGGAATTACAATCAAAGATATATTTTTACCTCTATCTACAGATGACTCTTTTTACTGAACGAGATCAGAGGCTGTGTATAACAGGTGTGTGAAAATCAGTTGGACCACAGTCAATTTCATATATTACTAAACTTCTCGTGACTTTGCCATTGCTAAACCTATCAGTACTTTTTTTTAATTGGCTGAGTTCTTGCTTGTTACCAATTCATATTTTATAGTTGATAATGCATTAAGAACTGTTTCAATGGAAATAAAAATATGTTAGAATAATACCATATTAAAATTTATAATTTTATTTATAATAAAAATATGGAAAGATTTTTTCATCAGACACACAACCGACTGCTCAAAATATTTTATGATTTTTTTTTTACCAGATACTTGGTTCTGCTTATTTACAAACAGTTTTGGAAAGTAAAATTGTAGACTTTCACGGCAGGTGTCTTGATTCATGTATTTTATGTCTTTTGGGCTAAATGGCCGTGGTCTGGTTTTATTAACACTCAATGTTTCGTCTACTACTGCGGTAGACATCCTCAGGAGATTCTGTGTGTTCTATGACCTCTTAACTCTTCAAATGTCGGCTGCAGACTGGCTGTGCATTGGAAATTGTGTCCTTATTTATAGTTGAGTATTGTGTGGTGATGTTTGCTATATGATCCGTTACTTAGGAGTTATTTTTTTATTGGTTGTCACTGGCGTAAGTCATATGTTTTATTCTCGTGTTACATAGTACCGAGATCCAAATTTTATTAATCTTCATAGTTTCTTCTTTCTTGTTAAAGGAATTTTTGTGTTTGTAAATTTCAATAGCCTCTCTGTGAAGTCTGGTATAGTAATGTTGTGTTTTGGATAAAACTTGTGTTTCTTCAAGTTTTATGGCACAGTCTTTGTTATTCACTAAATGTTCTGCTACAGATGATTTTTCAGTTTGTTTCAACCTACAATTTCTCTTGTGTTCTTATATTCTTGTACTTATCAACCTTTTGTAGTTCCTATGTGCACTTCACCACAACTACATGGAATACGATATATACACCAGACTTCACAGAGAGGCTATTCAAATTTACAAACATAAAAATTCCTTTAACAAGAAAGAAGAAATCATGAAGATTAATAAAATTTGGATTCTGGCATTATACAGGGTGGACCGCTCGAATGGACCTAATTTCAATTGCTTGTTACTGGCAAACGGTTGAAGATAGAAACTTAAAACAACGTTCATATTACAGAAAAACTCACCAAGTTTTGATATCCAGATCACCACATCTCTATATGAGCCCCAGCAGTCACTGTGACGATATCAAAGCGATGAACAATTTCTTGCCAAGTACGTTGGAGTATGTCTTCTGGAATGTTCTCAATAGCCTCTATGATGCGCTCACGAAGATCACGAAGGTCTTTGACTGGGGTGGTGTAAACTTTATCTTTGACATAGCCCCAGAGAAAGAAATCCAGTGGTGTTAAATCGGGAGATCTCGGGGGCCACGCGATTGGTCCTCCCCTACCAATCCAACGGCCAGGGAAAATGTTGTCCAAAGTCGTACGAACTTCATTGGACCAGTGGGGAGGAGCACCATCTTGCTGGAAAACGATGTTAGGCTGCAGTTGTTCAATTTGTGGAAAGAAGAACTGCTCCAGCATGTCAAGATATGTGGTACCACGAACAGTTTTCTCGGCGAAGAAAAAACGGTCCAATGACCTTATTATGTGACAAACTGCACCAAACATTCATCTTCGGACTATCACGAACATGCTCTTGAATAGCGTGAGGATTCTCCGATCCCCAGATCCGCACATTATGCCGGTTTACCTTGCCTGACAAATGGAAAGTGGCTTCGTCCGAGAAGAAAATCTTGGTCATGAAGTCAGGATCAGCGCCGAGACGGTCCAGCATCGTATTGGCGAATTCCACTCGTTTCGGCATGTCATTCGGCTCCAGACGTTGCACTAACTGCACTTTATATGCGTGCAGTTTGAGGCGTTTGTGGACAATCCGTTGTAATGTCGATTTTGGTATTTGAAGTTCCCGCGAAGCTCTTCTTAATGACTTCCGGGGCTTCGCTCAAATGCGGCTTGAACATTTGCTACCATTTCATCGGATGCTCTGCGACCACCACCATGCTTCTTCAACACAGATCCTGTAGCTAATAATGTATCACGCCACTTCTTTATGCTTCTAGCAGTTGGAGCATCACGGTTAAACACACGCCGGAACTCCCTTTGAACTCTAATGATTGATTTAAACTCCGCATACCACAAAACAGCTTGCGCTTTCATCTGCGGAGTCGCCATTTTCACAAACAATTAAATCTAAGAACGAGAAACGTATCTTTGTGCTATCTACCGACAGGATTCGAAACTTGGTGAGTTTTTCTGTACTATGAACGTTGTTTTAAGTTTCTATCTTCAACCGTTTGCCAGTAACAAGCAATTGAAATTAGGTCCAGCTTGCGCTTTCATCTGCGGAGTCGCCATTTTCACAAACAATTAAATCTAGAACGAGAAACGTATCTTTGTGCCATCTACCGACAGGATTCGAAACTTGGTGAGTTTTTCTGTACTATGAACGTTGTTTTAAGTTTCTATCTTCAACCGTTTGCCAGTAACAAGCAATTGAAATTAGGTCCATTCGAGCGGTCCACCCTGTATAACACGAGAATAAAACCTATGACTTACGCCAGTGACAACAAATAAAAAATAGCTCCAAAGTAACGGACCGTATAGAAAACATCACCACACAATACTCAACTATAAATAAAGACACGATTTCCAATGCACAGCTAGTCTGCAGCCGACATTTGAAGAGTTAGGAGGTCAGAGAGCACACAGAATCTCCTGAGGATGTCTACCGCAGCAGTAGACAAAACGTGAGTGTTAATAAAACCAGACCACGGCCATTTAGCCCGAAAGACATAAAATACATGAATCAGTTTTGGAAAGTTTTGAGTAAGAGATTTCAAAGTAGAACGTTCATTGTGAAAGAAAGATTGACATATGTTAGGCTAGATTTATGACCTGTTTTATTAGCTTTTGACTGGGAATTGTACAATAAAATCTTCTTCATCCAACCAAGTCTTAGGCCTATAGGCCTGTTACAATCTCATTGATGAATACAAAATTAAATTAAAATGTAGTTATATTTTCTGGTGGAGAAGGGTTGAAAGAAAACACACAAAGAGCCACTTAAGGACCACCAGTTTGACACACCTGTTGTATAAGGTCTTCTTCTTATTTTCCAAGTGTATAATAGAAAGACTGGTTTCAATTTGCATTCCATTTATTATTTTACAAATAAAAAGGAAAAATGTCTTAAATGTAATGCAATGATTCTGCATTTGAGGAGCTTATTTTCAAAACATCACTTCTCCATTTTCATAAATTTGTTAGAAATAATCTAAGGTTGTAATTTTACTGTAAACAAAAGTAAGTTTAATTACAATAGTCACTTTTAATACAAGTTTGTAATAGTTTAAAGAATGTTCTGAACCAAATGGTGCCATTTGTATACTGAGTAATCTAATAGGAAAACTGGCAACCATGCATTTCTTTCAGAATAACATTGTGATGTACCAAGGCCATTTTTTAAAAAATCTGCCGTTTTTAAATAAAAGGCAGTAAAATTCAGTATAAAATTTCTCATTTAAACTATGGGGGAGTAATTGGTAGATTGGATATTCCTCAGTGTGTGAGAAGTAAGTATATGATTGACATTTTAAAAACAATCATATGAGGTAAGAATGTTAAAAAATACAAACTCATTTATATGATTGACAGCTTACACATGTTTGGCTGCTGAACAATAATGTTTTTATTTAACTTTCACAGGGAAAGAACACTATGAGGTTTAATTTAAGAATTAAATTAATGTTTTTATTACCTCACCTCATATCCTTTTTCTTCTATGCTGCAGTTTCGGAGCTTATCTCCATTGTCAGTAGCCTCTGGTCGACCGGTGTTATGTCGTTTCTTGGCGGGTTTTTTCTTCCTTCTATCGGTGGACCGATGAACCTCTAGATCAGGTCAGAATTTGCAGGAGTTTCGAAATTCATGAGTTTATCTTTCTTGTTTTTTTGGATGTGGATTTTTTCCCAGGCTGTGAGTTCTTTCTGTTTATCTGTGTGTTTGATTAGGCTGGCTTTTTGTATTAATCGATTTGGATGTGGATTTTTTCCACACTGTGAGTTCTTTCTGTTTATCTGTGTGTTTGAAACATATGTTTCAGAGCTTCTTAGCCCCATCGTCAGCGATTACAGACTGAATTTTCTCATGTTGTCGGCCCTGATTCTTGATTCCTGCTCTCTTTGCCTCTGGTCCAATGAATTTACTAATGAGGTTCCTTTCTGCAGGAATTTCAAAGTTCATAATTCTTTCCTTGTTCTTCTGTATATAGATTTTTTCCCATATGGTGAGTTCATTTTTGTTTTCTAACTGTTTTAATATTTTTGTGTTTACATCTATTTTGTGTTTTTCTGACCAAACATGAGCAGTCATTGCAGATTTTTCTACTTCCCCTTTTTTTTACATTCCTTATGTGTTCTTTAGTTCTAATGGTTACATTTCTTTTTGTTTTCCCTATGATATATCTTACCATTGTCTGCACATTTTATTTGATATATTCCTGATTTATTACCATCATCAACATCGAAGGTATAGGCAAAGAGAACATAAAACATAGAATTGAATTGAGTAGCAAAATAATATCATTGTTAAATTCCATATGGTAGGATAAGCATATTTGCAAAGACACAAAAAAATATATTGGTTAAACATTGGTGGAATCTGTTGCAATGTATGGAAGTGAGGTATGCACAATCAATAAGTACTACAAGAATAGACTAATAGCTCTAGAAATGGATTATTTACGAAGAAGTGCCAGAAAGTCTAAATTAGAACATGTCACAAATAAGGAAATTAGAAACATAATGGAAGCAGAAGAAAGCATAATTGAAAGAATTGAGGAGAAGGAATTAAAGTGGCTAGGACATGTTTTAAGAATGGAAGATGAGTGATGGCCGAAGCAACTATATGAATGGCATCCGAACAGAAAGAAGAAAAGAGGAAGACCAAGGTTAACATGGAAGGAAAACATGAAGACAGTATTGCAAGCTAGAGGGCTAAGCATCGAAGATGCCCAAGACCATAGGCTTTGGAGGTTTGGCACAGGAAGACGGCAGCAGCTGTAAAAACCCGAAGATAGATAGATTACCATCATCAATCTTTTCATTTTTATTAGTTTATTTGAACTATAATCATTCTTTGGTACTAATAATATTAAATTTTCCAAAAATCTTCTGAAATTTGTTGTGTGCCCAAGGGTGATATGTGAATTTTCTGTATTTCTTACATTTTGGTTTTTTCTGTCTGAAGAGTGCTTTCATTCCTCAATTTTTTTTTTGTGTATCATTTTTTCACTGAAACCATTTTCTTTTGCAACCTTATTTATGTGTTTGCTCTTGTATTTTAAAATAAAGATCACTAAATGTTGATAGAATCACTAATATCAGCTCATGGACACTTAATACACTAGCGACCTGACGCCATGAATTTTTTAAGAGTGACTGTAAAACCCGTACTGGAACTTCCTCTTACATCTTACAAGAACATTGTAAAATAAAATATCTCCTCAACAAACATAACAAACTGAAATAGCCTCCAACCTGCCATCCACACCACATCCCGGGTCACCCAAGCAGCGATGTCCATTTGCTCCGTACAGTGGAATACCATTGCTGGATTCTGGCTTCAATTTGTGTGCCTTGCAGTTAAAAATGGCAGATTTTTTTAGACATGGCCTTAGTACATCACAATGCTTCTCTGGGAGAAATTTCAAGATATGTTTGATCCTGCAATGGTTGACAGTTCCCTTGTAGGAAGAATGCAGATACACAGAAGTTCAGTTTTGGTAATAATAATAATAATAATAATAATGATAATAATAATGTTTTATTTATTCTGGCAGAGTTAAGGCCATAAGGCCTTCTCTTCCACTCAACCAGCACAAATACAAATACATATTTGACAAATATAGATATACACTATACTAATTATAAACAGTTAAAGATACATTAAATGTAGCAATGTAAATTTCATGTACAAACAACGTTTTATATGTTAATAACAATAATAATACTTACGATAATTTTTTTTATTATTCCGGCTTTTACAATGAATATACATTTTTCCGATACCCATGTTCACAGTTAACTACACATTTGATTCAACACATACTTACGAAAGAAATTGAATACAAAGTGTTAGAACCTGAGGAACAGGCAGGATTTAGAGTGGGCAAATCAACAATAGACCACATTTTCAGCATACAACAGATTATAGAAAAGAAAACAATCAGAGCACAACCGCTACATCTAGTATTTATAGATATAGAAAAAGCCTACGATAACATTCCTACATCAAAATTATGGAAAGTCTTAAAACTAAAAAAAAATAAAAAATAAATCCAACACTTACGATAATAATAATATAATAATGATAATAATAATAATATAAATATGATAAATTATATGAGAAACACCATTTAATATATATACCTTACACTAGGTAATAATGAAGTCGAGGTTAGAGCAAATATAAATTTAGATTTCTTTTAAAAGTTGCCAATGTTAAGCAGCCCTTTATTTCTTGTGGTAGAGAATTCCAGTTGCGAGAAGTGAAGATAGTATATGACATGGAGTGATGTGATGTCCTATGTTGCGGTATATTAAGGGAGAGATATGTTGTGATCTTGTGTGGACAAGAGACAGTTTGAAAATGAGTTCCTCTTTTTATGTTATTAAGATACAAAACTCTTGTGTAGATAATACAAAGGTAGTTATAATGGGATCTTATTATTCTGTATAACTTCCCATAGAATCACAATAGCAATGCAGTTGAGAATATGCAGAGCTAGATATTTGCATGTGGTGTTAATAGAAAATATTATTGTTTATCTTATTTATGAATTTATATATAAATAAGATTGTACACAGTTACTTTGATGAAATTTGTAGCAATGGTAACGGTAAATAGAGATTAATATATTTGTGCATCAGTGAAAGCGGCTAAGTTGACACGGGGAGTCATCATTGCGCTCCCAATTTGTTTTTATAATGTACTGTATATTTATTATAAAATAAAATATTAAATAAAGGTTTTTATAAATTTTTTCTGGCAGTATACCACTTAATAGATTATATAATTTAGACAACCCTATTGTTTGTAGATGACATTGTGATTATAGCTAATTCAGAAGATGACCTACGACGTTCAGTCCACTCTTTTCACCAAGTTGCAATAAACTACAACATGGAAATCTCAACAGAAAAATGTAAAGTCATGGTTTGACTTTTTGGGAAGAACACCAAGACTATAGCCTTGGAATTTTTCAATTATGAAATTTTGGATTTAGACCGGATTTTATGCATTAGAATTCCCGGATTGTATTTTTGCAGTTTTCAAAATTTCGAAAATAATTACATTTTTGAAAAAAAAAATCAAGCTTTGGAAAACTTTATTCTGAAATTTTGAATTTTTTTGCATTAGAAATCTCAGACATCCTCTAGATGCTATTTTTGTAAGTAAAGTGATCCCACGACAGGCCTCAGGAGGCCCTTCGGGTAGTAGGAGGTTAAGGCTCCCACTTTTTTCTAGACAATCGGCACTTGATGTCAGCCGGGTAGTCAGCCCTGCGTGACGGCCGCCTTTACCCCCAGAACAAGCGTCTGGTACTCATTTCAGTTAGAGGCTGAGTCGACCCCAGGGCCATAGTGCCGCCAGAAAGTTTGGGTCAGTTTAAAAATCCTGACCCCACCGGGACTTGAACCCGCGACCTTCTGGCTTGTAGCGCAGTACCTTAACCACTACACTTTTCAAAATTTCGAAAATTTTTACATTTTTGGGGAAAACACTAAGCTGTGACCTTGGAATACTCCATCCATCCATAGTAATTCTGCCCGAAGGCAGGTCCTTCACTGCAATCATAACATTTTCATGCTATGCTTGCAGCTTTACTAGGGAATTGTGTAGGTGTGGTTGCTTTCCACACCGGTGAAGGATGATGATAATGATAATGGTCATATGATTTCGGGGACCGTTTGGGCCTTAAAGTTTTCCTGACATTTGCCTTACAGGTGAGGAAAAACTCCGATAAAAACCTCACCCAGAAAAACTGCCCCGACCGGGGATCGAATCCGGGCCCGCTGCGTGAATAGGCAGCACGCTACCTCGAGACCACAGCGGTGGACTTGGAATACTCAATTCTGAAATAATTGAATCAAATAGGATTTTTTGCATTAGAAGTCGTGGACACACCCTCTAGATTGAATTTTTGCAGTTTTCACAATTTCGAAAATGTTGACTTTTTGGGAAAAACGCTAAGACTATATATAGCCTTGGAATATTCAATTCTGAAATTTTGGATTTAGACCGCATTTTTTGAATTAGAAATCCCGGACACACCTAGTTGATTGAATTTTTGCAGTTTTTAAAATTTCGAAAATTTTGAGTTCTGGGAAAAATGCCTTGGAAAACACAACTCTGAATTTTTGGATTTAGACCATATTTTTTTGCATTAAAAATCCCGGACGCACCCTATAGATGTAATTTTTGCAGTTTTCGGAATTTCGAACATTTTGACAATTTTGGAAAAAAACACCTGGACCGTAGGCTTGGAAAACTAAACTCTGAATTGTTTGATTTAGAATGGATATTTTTTTGCATTAGAAATCTTGGACACGCCCTGATTTTTTTAGTTTCCAACATTTCGAAAAAATTGACAGTTTTGAGGAAAATACCAAGACTATGACCTTGGAAAACTCAAATCTGAAATTTTCTATTTAGAACGGATTTTTTATGTTAGAAATTCCGGACACACCAACTAGATTGATTTTTTGCAGTTTTCAAAATTTCGAATATTTTGACATTTTTGGGCAAAACACCAAGACTATAGGCTTTGAAAAGTCAATTCTGAAATTTTGGATTTATACCGGATTTTTTTCTTTAGAAATCCCGGAAACACCCTCCAGATTGATTTTTTCTTGCAGTTTTCAAAATTCTGACATTTCTGGGAAAAACACCAAGACTATATCCTTGGTATCCTTGATTATCTGCAGTATCCTGCATTTTGTATTTACATTATGTCTCGTGATTATAGCACGAATTTTTAGTGTCTAAAAAATTAAATTTTAGAGTATAAAACATGATTAAAAAACTTTGGAGTTATTCGAATGTTTCTAAATGGCACAGAGAGTAGTGTGTAGGCAAACAGTTTTCAGATACTTTTGAAATTTACAATGGTTTAAAGCAAGGAGATGCACTATCTCATCTACTATTCAATTTTATACTAGAGCAGCGGTCCCCAATCTTTTTCGACTCGCGAACGCCTTCCACAACTGAGTTGTGTGAACTACTGACTTTTAAATATACATGGGTAGACATGCATAAAGTTAGTTTATGCTGATGATGTAGTACTATTGGCCGATAGCGAGGAGATACTAAAGGACAACATGCACACACTATTGAGTAACACTAAGAAATTGGGACTGGAAGTAAATTTCAATAAAACTAAATATATGGTTACACGTAGAAATTTATTAAATAATGGAAACGGACAGCTAATGACAAATGAGGGAAATTTTGAGGAAGTGGCTGAATTCAAATACCTAGGAACAATAATCACAAATAGGAATGAGATGCACAACGAAATTAAACATAGGCTCAATTCTGGAAATGCGTGCTATTATGCATTGCAGAGATTCTTGATGTCCCAACTCCTTTCAAAAAACGTTAAACTGAAAATATATAGGGCTAGGCCTATAACTATTATTCTACCAGTTATATGGGTGCGAAACATGGACTCTTACTTTAAGGGAGGAAAGGAGATTACAAGATTTGAGAATAAAGTTCTTAGGAAAATTTTTGGACCAAAGAGAGATGAACAGACAGGTGAATGGAGAAGACTACATAACAGTGAACTACTGGTCTTTATAGGAAGCCAGATATAATAAGAACAGTAAAGTCTCGTAGACTGCGATGGGCAGGACATGTTGCACGTATGGGGAATGAAAGACTTGCATGGAGGCTTCTCATAGGAAAGCCAAAGGGAAAACGTCCAGTTGGTAGACCAAGAATGAGGTGGGAGAATAACATTAACTCTGATTTGAGGGAAGTAGATTATACAGGGAATGATTGGAAAACATTAGCTCAGGATAGGAATGTATGGAGAGCTTATGTCCGCGCAGCCATGAACCTACGGGTTCGATAGTGCCAGTGAGTAAGTAAGACATGCATAAAACTTTATTCATTTTATTTTATGTTATCTAATGGAATTCAAACATTGATAGACTATTGACTTCCCAACTCCTTTCAAAAAACGTTAAATTGAAAATATATAAAACTATTATTCTACCAGTTATATTATATGGGTGCGAAACATGGACTCTTACGTTAAGGGAGGAAAGGAGATTACGAGTATTTGAGAATAAAATTCTTAGGAAAATTTTTGGACCAAAGAGAGATGAACAGACAGGAGAATGGAGAAGACTGCATAACAGTGAATTACATGGTCTTTATAGGAAGCCAGAAATAATGAATGAGAACAGTTAAGTCTCGTAGACTGCGATGGGCAGGACATGTGGCACGAATGGGGAATGAAAGACATTCATGGAAGCTTCTTGTAGGAAAACCATAGGGAAAACGCCCAGTTGGTAGACCAAGAATGAGGTGGGAGAATAACACTAACTATGATTTGAGGGAAGTAGATTATACAGGGATGATTGGAAAACATTGTCTCAGGATAGGGATGTATGGAGAGCTTATGTCCGCGCGGCCATGAACCTACGGGTTCGATAGTGCCAGTTAGTTAATTAGGCATTCAAACATTGGCATAACGTCATTTGTTCATCTGATTCATAATCATGATTCTGGCTTCCCAAAATTTTCCGGTCTCAGTTGTACTGCGAAGAGCCGGGCAGCGCATCAAGTGTTCTCTGTCCATATCTTAATCCAGATTACAAAGCTTGCAGGTGGCCGCTTGAAGTATTCCAAGCGAGACAGATGTTTGGCAAGAATATCCCGGCCAGTTTGGAGGCGGAACTTCGTAACAGCTTCTTGTCTTGGCAACATGCATAAAACTTAATTTCAACAAAATGTTTAATAATCTTAAAATAACTTAACTCTTAACGGTTAGAACCTAAAGTTACTCTAATTACGGCTTAAAAGTTACACAACGTGTAGGCCTAGTTGCAATAATAAATACAAGTTTTCACAAGTAATGCCACGAGTGATTTCCAAATTATCGATAAATTCACTCCTCACTTCGTGAGTCATGAATTTATCTAGAGAATTTGGAAATCAAGAGTGGCATTTGTTAGGACTATTTAACGAATAAAATTAAGCTGTTTACTCAAAAATCATTATTTTACTATAGTTATTTTAAAATATTTATATATTTAATGTAAACGGCTATGTATGAAAACAAATGAGAAACGATTGGTGCACTTCATTTGCTTCTTTTGTTCATCACTGCAACCAGATCATAATATTATTTATTGCCAAAGGATCGCAATGTTGTAAGAATGCACCCTAGTGGAGAAATTTATAACCAATGTTATAGGTATTAATTAATTTTATGTCCTATGATGTAAATATGTCAATTATATTTTTCTGAAACGTCATTTCCTGGAAAATAATTCGTTTAAGAAAATGCAAACAGTGGTTTCTTCTTTTTTTTTGTGGTATAATCAATTGTTTTTATATTATCTATCGCATGCGCTTTCTACTGACATTCATGCACTATATATGTAATCTGGTAGCCGTATTTCTTGGAGGGTCAGTCACTGCAAAATAATGCTATGACCTATTCCGATTGAGGGTCTTTCCACTTTTCAGCGGTTGCCCTTTTACCAGCCGGCTGCTGGCCCTTCACATCCACATGTGTCAATCACAGAGGTAAATGATCAACAGCCAGTGTAGGGGTGACATGTGGTTAGCATGTCGAGTCCCCCAGCCGTTA
>JASPKZ010000445.1:0-25000 GCA_030220185.1 Diploptera punctata | reverse complement strand
GAAGATACGAATTTGGCACTGTTCTATAAGATCACTGCTGTGGGAAAACACGATGACGTAGTTGTTGCGTAATATTACTTACCGAAAAGATGATTTCGATACAGTTTGATGAAGGTGAATTATACAAGAAAAATTATACATTAGAAAATAGTATCTCAAGATGGGAATGTATTATGCCGCGGAGCCATAACTATTCGGGTTCGATAGTGGCAGTTACTTAGTTACACACGATGGCCCATAACTTAACAAGCGAAGAAGTAATTGAACTGGCAACATATTATAGCATTCTGTAAAGAGACAGAGCAACTTAGATTACAGTTGCTGCCGGAGAGATTTCTCAGGTCGGATCGTGGGAGAGTGGCGTGTTGGGATCTTTTAGGACGCGTTGAGAGTGAAGTCAAAACATGCACAGTAAGAAAATTGAGGGATAGGTAAATCGGAGATCGATAAGGAAATATGTATATTCAATAATAAGAATCTCAATGTGGTCTTTGTCTTCGATCTTCAATTATATTATATAATTAGTAATGTTAATAAGATGAATAGCAAAGTGCATTTGATGTCTGCAGGGGTGGGGGCGATATACGCTCGCTTGAGTGGATGGGATACATGTGTGTGTTTTTCTCTCTTTTTTCTTTAATTTGTTCTGTAGCATTTTTTTTATTATCAATATACAAAATTATAGTCTACTTTTTATAGTTATACACATGGTCATTTTATGTATTGATAATGGAATTTATTGCCTTTTTTCAAAAGAAAGAAAATACATATGCATTTACAATGCGCAAGGGCCTGCTTGGCTCTTGAGAGTAAATGTGATTATTGTGTATATACTGTAAACGTTGACAGTTCATTGTTTTTATACACTTTTTATGTACGGGTGTAAGTGTCTAGCCTTGCATAATTTGTTTATATATTCTTATGTTTATTTTATATGCTTGGAAAAATAATGCACATACGGTCAGGCAGACCCGTGCGCAATGTAAATGCAAATGCATTTCTTCCTTAAAAAAAAAAAAGTCAATACATTTCATTACTGCTGCTAGTTATACACGGATGTCGGGCTGTCACACCATCATTGGGCAGGTGAAAATAAATAGAATTATAAGGATGATAATTATATGTATGTACAAGTTTTTATCAGGAAAAACGGGAGAAATTCCGAAAAAAAACTTGTACTGCCTCCGACTCGTTCGTCATAAATCCCACATGGAATAACCAAGACGCGCACTCGGGATCCAGAAGTGGAGGGTAAGTGACTAACAACTTGCTCCACTCAGCCCCTCCTACGATGTATAATAAGTGCCTCGTGGAGACACGGGTGCTCCCTTGCGGGAGTCTCTTAACCAAGTTAATTTAATTACGCCTATTCACCTACAGATTTCAACGAGTGGCTTGTGATAGGCGACTAATGTACTACTTTGACGGATGAAACAGAGGCTTTTTTATTCAGGCCTGCGATTCTTTTACGGGCCTGAAAATCTTCAGACGAGGTACCCACGGTGAAAAGTCCCTTCCAGAGGAACTGTTCCTTGTATTTTTCTGTCTTAAAAATCCATCGACTTCGGCTGGGTTTGAACCCGCTATCCTTAGGACTAGAGGCAAAGAACATAGCCACTAGACCACTGCGGCCGAGATAATGTATAAGAATTTATTTAAAATATAAACGTTTTAAATGACCTTTGTTAATATAATTTCCTGCCAAATGTTACAAGCCAACTGTAAAGGCTATACAACAATTTCTACATGCATTAAACAACTTAGATTATAATGAAGAAACCATCTCTGTTAAAAAGATCAAACCTCTTCGTATTCTCCAATCGACAGCCGGATAAATTGCCCTGGAGCAAAACAATTTAGTATTTCATATTTATTCTCTGAAACATATTTATATTCACGAATTTCGTTATTAGATATGTAAAAATTATTTAAACATTCAATAATACTTCATAACAGTTGTCCACCGCTATTGTCTGGAGTTAGCGTGATTCTTTGTGAGGCAGCAGGCCCGGGTTTGATCGCCGGGTGAGGTATTTTCGGGTTTTTTCTCACCTGTATCATAAATTTTAGGAAACTTGAAGGACCAAACGGTCCCCTAACACCATTATGGTCATCATAATCATCATCATTCATATTCGCCTTAGATTAAGTTTAGGATTAAGGACACTCCTGGCGCACCACTATCATCATTATCACCTATCATATCACCAGGGTAGCGTAACTCCGCCTTCCAACCTCTGAAGTGGGTTACAATTTCGTCAATGTCGGGGGAGAATACCACAAATTCCGAAATGACAACCTGGACCATTGAATAAAAAAAAATGTCTTAACAGATGCTTCTTCCAAAAAAAAAAATCCCATATCAGTATCATTCGTTAATCAGAGACAAAATACGGCACATAATAATAATAATAATAATAATAGCTTTATTTTACCTGGCAGAGTTAAGGCCTTAAGGCCTTGTCTACCACTCAACCAGGTATACCTTTGAATTTTTCCCCCTTACATTCTATAATTATTAAACCCAGTTAACTAAAAAAAAATTGATTTTCTAGAGATTTAGGATTGTTTTGAAATACATTCAATTAGAGCTCACGAGTTTTTAATTGCAATTAGTCGAGTAAGAAATGAGGAGATAAATTAATATCTAACCCGAGAGGCAGAAGATAAAATAGCCCAATTATAAAACAATGGATGTACAAAATAAATAATAATAATAATAATAACAATAATATGAAATTTTACATTTTTATTTAGCGATTACAAAAACAAACCACAGTCTCCATATTTCACAGGATATTTCAACATATTGTAGTTGCGGTGGGGATGGAACCCTTCGAATTCCTTTAATTTAACTTCACTCCAGTTTATATAAAATTTCCGAATATTATTTATTTATTTAATAATTATTCGCTTTGCAGGAATATATAAGTATTCTCTTTTCAATCTCTCATAAACTCAATGATTCTTATAGTTCACTTATTCACTCTCTCAAAAGTCCTACATTAATTTACTCTTCGTTAATTTTTTTAACATTTTGAGTTTCAGTGGTTATCACTGTGACGTTCTTGAATCCCATTCGTGGATAGATGATCCTTCTGGGCCCAAAACGCTCCATTTTGTTTTCAAATTTTAAAAAATAAAATGCATTCGATAGGAAAAATTTGCATGCAAATTGAAAATACTTTGTAAAAGTATAAAGTAAACCTATATCCTTTTGTAGGTAATTTAACTTCCCTATGCATCCCGAGCATTAAAAGGATTATGAACTTACATTTCTGATCACACATGGACATATATTGCCTCTCCATAAGACTACAAATAAATTCATAACAATAGGAAACTCGGAATTAGTGTCCACGACACATTACTTACGTTGTTTTCAGTAAGAATGCAAATCAACTAGAAGTTCGTCGAGAGAATTAAGATTTAATATCTAAGACAAAGTTCTGAGGAGGCGTTTATAATAATTTTATAGCACAAAGAAAACTTGATAATTGAAAACAACAGATTACAGTTCTTACTGAATGTGTGCAATCGATAAAAATTATTCGAATAAATTTGGCAAAAAATAAAGGAATAACGAGAAATAAAATTCCAAAGAACCAAGCTACGTAATGACGGTAACCATATAAGATGTTAATTATAAAATTGATACCTGGTAATTCAGTCGACCTCAACTAAATTATCAAGTTATTCTAATATGGAGGCCTTTCAAAAACAATGTTTCATCTTCTACATTTTAACTGGTACCATTTAAAATATGGAAGCCTTTCAAAAACAATGTTCCATCTTCTACATTTTAACTGGTATCATTTAAAATATGGAGGCCTTCAAAAACAATGTTTCATCTTCTACATTTTAACTGGTACCATTTAAAATATGGAGGCCTTTCAAAACAATGTTTCATCTTCTGCATTTTAACTGGTACCAGTTAAAATATGGAGGCCTTTCAAACACAATGTTTCATCTTCTACATTTTAACTGGTACCAGTTAAAATATGGAGGCCTTTCAAAAACAATGTTTCATCTTCTACATTTTAACTGGTACCATTTAAAATATGGAGGCCTTTCAAAAACAATGTTTCATCTTCTACATTTTAACTGGTATCAGTTAAAATATGGAGGCCTTTCAAAAACAATGTTTCATCTTCTACATTTTAACTGGTACCAGTTAAAATATGGAGGCCTTTCAAAAACAATGTTTCATCTTCTGCATTTTAACTGGTACCAGTTAAATATGGAGGTCTTTCAAACACAATGTTTCATCTTCTAAACTTTTAACTGGTACCAGTTAAAATATGGAGGCCTCTCAAAGACAATGTTTCATCTTCTGCATTTTAACTGGTACCAGTTAAAATATGAAGGCCTTTCAAAAACAATTTTTCATCTTCTGCATTTTAACTGGTACCAGTTAAAATATGAAGGCCTTTCAAAAACAATTTTTCATCTTCTGCATTTTAACTGGTACCATTTAAAATATGGAGGCCTTTAAAAACAACGTTTCATCTTCAGAATTTTAACTGGTACCATTTAAAATATGGAGGCCTTTCAAAAACAATGTTTCATCTTCTACATTTTAACTGGTACCAGTTAAAATATGGAGGCTTTCAAAAACAATGTTTCATCTTCTACATTTTAACTGGTACCATTTAAAATATGGAAGCCTTTCAAAAACAATGTTTCATCTTCTGCATTTTAACTGGTGCCAGTTAAAATATGGAGGCCTTTCAAAAACAATTTTTCATCTTCTGCATTTTAACTGGTACCATTTAAAATATGAAGGCCTTTCAAAAACAATGTTTCATCTTCTGCATTTTAACTGGTACCAGTTAAAATATGGAGGCCTTTCAAAAAAAACTATGTTTCATCTTCTGCATTTTAACTAGTACCAGTTAAAACATGAAGGTCTTTCAAAAACAATGTTTCATCTTCTACATTTTAACTGGTACCAGTTAAAACAATGTTTCATCTTCCACATTTTAACTGGTACCATTTAAAATATGGAGGCATCTCAAAAAACAATGTTTCATCTTCTGCATTTTAACTGGTACCAGTTAAAATATGGCGGCCTCTGAAAAACAATGTTTCATCTTCTGCATTTTATCTGGTACCATTTAAAATATAGAGGCCCCTAAAAACAATGTTTCATCTTCTACATTTTAACTGGTACCAGTTAAAATATGCAGGCCTTTCAAAAACAATGTTTCACCTTCTGCATTTTAACTGGTACCATTTAAAATATGGAGGCCTCTCAAAACCAGTTAAAATGCAGAAGATTAATCATTGTTTTTGAAAAGCCTCCATATTGGAATAACTTGATGAAGTTTAATAATTAGTTGAGGAAGACTTACTTACCAGGTATCAATTTTATAATTAACATTTTATTGCGTAACCTCAAAGGTGCTTTAATATGAATATCAAAAGTGTTGACGGTAACCATATGGCCTGTATTAATACAAAGGTAAATGAACCTCCAACCCCTAGGTACATATAACATTCGCCTATAGTTATTTTTATGCAATTTTCATTTTGTCTTTCCTTTCCTTTATTTTCTAAACCTGTAGTTGTTCTACAACAGTTTTTGTTCAATTATGCAGAATGGAATCAGAAAAAACAAACACAATTTCACAGGTTTTTCAGAAATTTTGGCTGAGTGTTTTATATAATATGCTAGTGACGTCTGGTGACTTCTTAGAGTAATTTGTTGTTGAAGTGGCAATCCTGTCGACGGTGATAAGATGGCTTGTGATAGATTACAAAGAAAAAGAAAATAATAAAATATACATATCATCACTTAAAATAGATACTGCAAAAATCATAAACTGAATTGATGCACTGTAAACAACACAAAAGTTCATGAGTAATGAAACAAAACAAGATCAAAACTCGTGTATTTTTGTATTGCTTTCTTCAATACTGTACGTACTGTTCCTTAGTTTAAAGCAGCTTTTCGAAATTTCGACCATCATGATCACGACAATTCTACCGGCATTTGATTAATTTGATTTTGGATTATCAACTTTATTAATTAAGATAAGTTCAGATTCCTTTGCTGCAGATTGAGGTGTAGTTTCATGTGAAAATGGCATTAACTGTTTTCCAGCTACTTTAACATGTATTCTATTTTAGTTCATCTTAATTCATGGGATCTATTCCATATGTTATCATATAATAGTCCACCGCTGTGCTCTCGAGGTAGCGTGCTGCCTTGTCACACAGCGGGCCCGGCTTCGATTCCCGGTCGGGACAGGCTCTTGGGTGAGGTTTTTTCGGGGTTTTTCCTCGCCTGTAAGATAAATGTCAGGAAGCGTAGGGCCCAACGGTCCCGGAAAATCATCCGGCCATCATCATCACCATCTTATCATTGTCGTCATCATCTTTCACCGATGTGGAAAGCAACGGGAAGCTACCACACATATAAGTCCTTAGTAAAGCTGCAAAGCATAGCATGGAAATGCTATGATTGCAGTTAAAGACCTGCTCTCGGGCAGAATTACTATGGATGGTTTGATGGATGGATGATATAATAAAAATGATATTTCATATTTAAAGTGAATGGAGAAAACTACATAATAGTGAGTAACATGCTATTTATAGGAAGTCAGATATAATAAGAAGAGTTAAGTCTCGTAGGCTGCGATGAGCAGGACATGTGGCACATGTGGGGGATGTAAGAGGTGCATGGAAGCTTCTGGTAGGAAAACCAGAGGGGAAATGCCTAGTTGGTAGACTAAGAATGAGGTGGGAAAATAACATTGTCCATGATTTGAGGGAAGTAAATTATATAGGGGATGATTGGAAAACATTAGCTCTGAATTGGGATGTATGGAGAGCTTATGTCCGTGCGGTCATGAACCTTTGCGTTCGATAGAGCTAGTGAGCTAGTTAGTTATTCTATATTTAATGTTACCGGTATTATGCACTAGGGCATTCGATAAGTAATGGCAAATACTGCTATAACATCACAAAAAATGTATTTAGGTTACTTTTGACATTACGAACTTAATTTATAACATCTTGTAAAATAATTATAGTTTTCAAATCCTTTGAATATGGTGCAGTCCATCTGCAGCACCACTCCTGGATATGTCTCTCATCTGATCGATGTATCAACTCATTGTTTTAACAACTCTTTATTGAAATCGAATGCCTCGTCGAGATATTTTCTCTTTGGGAAGTTACAGTCACAAGGGCTCATGTCTGGTGAATTTGTTTGATGCTCGAGTACTTCCCAATTCCAACTTCTAAACAAATTCTACTGAACATCTTTTTATGACTTTATTAATTATTGAATGTGAGAAATAGTGAATATATTCACAAAATATTGATATTTTGATACTTTCAGTATTACAGATTTATACAACAAAGACTGTTCAACAACATACTACATGATTACAATGGCCATCACGAGAATTGCTAATTTGCAACTGTGTTGCCATTACTTATCGAATGCACTAATAGATCAAATAATTTGAAAAATACGATGGACAACTGTTTTCGTAACGGATAAAACATGAAGAAGTAAATTGCTGTCCCACGTTGTGGTGGCATTTTTAAGGAGTAATTCTCTTCATGCCCAATGTTGTAGTAACATTTTGAAGAAGGATTTGTGTCCCAAAAAGAATTACTGGTTCAGATTGGGTTTGATTTTCGGTAGAGGCGGATTCCCTTCTTAAGGTCGAAAGTTGGTACACTGGATAGGAAAAAAAACTTTAAAATCACTAAAAAAAATGTTTTCTTGTAGAAATAATTGCAAATTTATTCACTTTTTAAGTTCCCAGCAGATTAAGTAAATGTAGGTGATATTATTCCTCACCATCAATTAAAAATAAATTATTTTCTTTTCTTAAATCAATTATACTTCTTGTATTAAATATTACATTTTATTAGGAGATCTCTTCTTGTTTCTATCTTTATTGAAAGTTGTATGCAGAATAATTAGTGTAATTCTTTTATAATTTTAAAGAACATTATTATATCACATGATGTTATATTTAAATTCTATTGGTTAATAGTTCTTTAAATATAAGGTTTAAATTGATTTGTTAAATACGAAAGTTAATTCTTTTAACATCCAATCAGAGTTTATTTCACTTTCATTTAGGAATATGAAGTTAGGCAGGTGTTCTTATTACAGTTATAACAGAAGGATTTATAATTTTGACAACAATGACTTAAAACAATTTTAAAAGCATTATTTACAAGCACTGTTATATAATACAATTTATTTAATTGTTACTGACACATTTTTATTCAACAATGAACAACAATGAATTATTTAGATGTTTTTTTTTATTTAAGTTATATTTAAATATTGAAATACTTTTAAAATACAAATTTATTAACTTTAACTTTTATATTTATTATGATATTAAAATTCTGCTTTAAACATCGATCTCTGGGGTTCTAATTTTAAAAATTAGTAATCTACTATTTGTCTTAATCATAATATAAATATATTATACAGGGTGGTCCGATAGTCGTTACCATTACATAGTAGAGTAGATGTAGTAATGTGTAGTGACTTTTGTCCCATTCTGTATAATGAAAATGTACAGTTAATGACTGATGAGGGAAATTTTCAAACTTTAACGTGCACAAGACGCATTAAACTAAGAAATATTATAAATCCAATTTTTTGAGTATTAAATATTGCTGTAAAAAAACTATCATCGTTTTTTGAACTGCACTCGTAAAAACGGCGAATACGATAAGGTCAGTATAGTGGCCGATTTTTTTCGGGGAATTTCGGGTCTTAAATTTTCTCGATATTTATCTTACAGGTTATTAAATAACTCTAAAAAACTTCGACTCAAGTTTCCATCAACTATCGCACATTTTAAAATGCCTTAGACACATTCTAATCTCATTTTACTTTCACTTTTTTTAAATGTTAACTATCACTTAAAACCTATTTTCAATACTTTCTAAATATGTTTCTATTACATTATAACGGAATATTTAACTGTACATACCGTTTGGTGTAGCAGCCATATTGTGTTTCCAGCCATTTTATTTATTTGTTCGAATGCAGCCAACATATACTTGAGAATTTCAGAACTTACTATTTACAATACCCATTTTTGGGCGTCACACAACTTGCCATTCTATTTCATATTTTACAGGTTAGAGTACTTAAATTGCGTTAGGTTAGTCTTTACTTATTTTATGTCTAAAAATACTGTATATTAAATTATACAAATATCGTTCGTATGTTAGCAAAACTGCTTGATTAAAAATTGTATCGACTTTTATCTGCTGGCGCATGCACTTCGTGTCTGCCTCGAAATTAGAAAATATTTTATTGGCAGATCCAAATCTTGACCGTCATTAACACATGTAGGAAACTGAATCGACCGGAGATCGAACTCAGATCTATTGTGTTCGAGATAGCGACATTAGCCCAAGAAACCAGAAGTGGACACACCGTTGTTTATTTTCAGGATTTAATTTCACTTCTCGCATGTTAAATTCAGTAAGTAATGTTGAAGTGGATCATTTAAGAAAAAAATGTAATCTATTTCTTTCACTATCGACATATCGTCGCACTGCAATTGATTCCTATCTGCAATTGGCAGCCAGAAATATTACAGATCATTGCAAGGAAGAGAGAAGGAAATGTACCATTTAGCTGCCACTATGTAGGCTTGTTGTAATACAGGATCTACATTTTCGGGTCGTTTCATCCAAACAAAGGATGATTGGCATTTTAATTTCTATTATAATTGCAGATGGCGCTTCAGGACAGATTTACTCCAGGCTTGGTTTTGAATATTCAACGACAGACAAGCATCATTTCAAAGCCAACTGTATAAATTTGTAAAAGTTCAGATGCAGATTTTTTCTTTTCCTCATTCACGTGTGATTATTGAATTTCCTGCATAAAAAAACTTTTTACGCTATCCTTTGTATTTTTAAAACAGTAATATTTGATCATGTCTTGCTATATATATATATATATATATATATATATATATATATATATGGTATGATAAGAAAAATAAATGTCTGGACGGGATTCGAACCCGGATCTCTGAGTCTGTACTTCAGCGTGATATCCATTACACCACCAGGCGAATCCAATTCAAACATGTATTTTTCTTATATATGTATTATATTCCCCATTATTACTAGATGTCGCGAGAACTCGGTCTTCTATATATATATATAAATTTAATTATAACATGGAAATAAAAAAATCGTTACAGTTAAAAAGTAAAAATATTCTCATAAAATGCTTTGTTGTTATAGAAGCCATAAGATGCCACTGCGAGCGCTTTCCCGCTGCCTCATATGATATAGAATTGTAGAGAAGGAATAAAAAATTAATGTTTGCACCTGGAGCCTGAGTACAGAAATTACTGTAGTAATTCACTAAAGTATAAAATTAGAGGTGAAAGGTAAAGGTAAAGCGATCCCACTATAAGTCCTAGGAGACCCTTGGGATAGTAGAAGATTAAGGCTTCGACTTGTTATAGAAAATCTGCATTTGATGTCAGCCGGGTTGTCTGCCCTGCGTGACGGCCACCTTTACCCTAAGAACAAGAATATGGTATTCATTTCCGTTAAATGCTGAGAAGATCCCCAGGCTATGGTGCCGCCAGAAGGTTTGGGTCAGTTTAAAAACCCTGACCGCACCGGAACTTGAACCCTCGATCTTACGGTTTGTAGCGTATTGCCTTAATCAACTATGCTACGGTGTATTGCTATAAAGTTAGAGGTCTCGAGTTCAAATTCCGGTTCAGGCATTTATTTTTCTTTTCGTGTCATATATATTTAATTATTTATTTTAATGTATCTATTTAAAGATTATAATCCGTTTTAAATAGATACATAATCACTACTTAAAATAATTTATATTGTAATTAGAAGACACAATGTCTGTCTAAATGTAACACAATTACATTTAAATATTTTTTTAAAAAAATATAAAATTTAACAGAGTAACAGGAATTATAAATAATCTGTTCAAGCCGTACACAGTGCAGCAATACACACGAACTAGAATTTATAAAACACTGGTCAAGCCAATATTATGTTACGGCAGTGAGGCCTGGAAAATTCGCAGTGCAGATGAATAAAGACTAACTGCGGCAGAAATGAAATTTATGAGACGTACTGTAGGTTACTCAAGAACAGACCATGAAAGGAATTTTGAGATTCTCAGAGAATTACAAACAAAATCAATCATGAAATATGTACAAAAATACAATAACAGCTGGAAATCTCACGTAATAAGAATGAGCAGAACAAGAATACCACGTTAAATGACCAGCCACCAGGCAAAAGATCCTTGGGCAGACCCTTCAAACGTTGGATTGAGACCGTAACAGACCACTAGGTCTATCACATGAATTGAAGAAAAAGAAGAAGAAGAAAGAGTGGAAGTAATGTGTATGTTCAAATGCCATCCACTGCATTTTTCGTACTTCGGGTTCCCTCTGAGCGAATTATAATGTTAATATGATTTAATTTAAATTTACACGCCACTTCGGCAGGCCGATACATTCTTGCATTGTGTACAGAGAGGAGTGTAGGATGAGTGTATGTTTGTGTGTTTGTCTAGTGTAAAATGTCAAATAGCTTACTCCTGACGAAAACTGCCAAGGGGGACCGCTTGGTTTTAACGTCCCCTTCCGTCAGACGAATTGTTATCTAGAATACCACATGCCTTCTCAACATATGTGTTGTGGAGGTATTTGCAATTTAATGCAAGAATCTGGTGCACAATCTAGTATTTAAAAAGATCTAAGTTTGAACATTTTACAATCAATTTAATTTTACAATTAAAATTTTAGAGTCCGCCGGACAACGAACCCGGACTCGCCAGTGACGTCATGCTACTACGTGAGTCAGCACCTCGGACATGGAAGTAAAGTATATATGCAGATTTTAAATACGTACCGTAAATCGGGGTTACTTCAACTGGAGGGGCAACTTTGACAGAATTGGGGCTTATTTGACATTTTAAATTTCTTCTTTTTCAATAACGTTGAAGAACACTAGGTCATCCCTGATATACAACTATGACGAAACAAACATGACGGACGACCCTGGTGCTAAAAATGGTATTAGTTCCAAGAGGTCGGAAACGCGTCGAAAGGGGCCAGGAACATTCCAGAGCTTCATTTAGCGTAATTTTTTGTGGTACGGCAGAAGGAACGCTCCCCCCATTCATAGTTGTTTAAAAATCAAAAAATCTTCATGAGAATTGGACTGTTGGAGGCCCAACGGGAACTGTCTACAGGAATAGCGAATCTGGGTGACCCGATATGAACCTGTTTGAAGTATGGTTCTTTTAGATACTGTTGCCTCACTTCAAAGAACACAGATCCGGAAAAGAAAATGCCATTGTTATAGGTGACAACCTTGCATCTCATTTCTCACCCGAAGTGGCAAAAAATGCATTACAGCAATAAATGTTTTTTATTGCTTTACCGCCTAACTCAACGCACCTCCTCCAGCCCTTAGATGTCGGAGTATTTGGTCCCCTTAAGAAGCATTGGCGTCGAATCTTGGACAAGTGGAGACAAGCATCTCGACGCAAGGGAACTTTTCCTAAGGAACAATTTCCTATTCTTCTGAAAAGGCTGGTGGATGCCGTTTCTTTGAATGTGAAAAACAATCTTCGAAGTGCTTTTCGGACAACAGGGCTCTACCCCTTCAAACCTCAGGAAATTCTAAACAAACTTCCTTCAAACACTGTGGACTCTGGAAGAAACTTCAAAAATTCATGTTTTCTAATTAATTCCTGATTGTCTAATTACAATAATTATAATCAAATAGTCTAAAACAAGCAATATGTTTACTTAATCTGGAAATAATTGTTATGTTCGGTTGCGTGTCAGAATTGATAAAGAAGTTTATTTTGTCAAATTACAGTTATAAAAACATTTGTAGTAAGGTGGTTCACAATTAACATATTTTTAAAAAGATAAATTGGTGTAAAAGAAGTACGTACATTGGGTCTACTTTGAATTATAGTGAAAACAAATGTGACGTCTAAGTAGCCCCAGCACATGGGCAAAACAGACCTAAACAAAACTCATTGTTGTCCTACTAAGTTTTTATTTGAGGAGAACAGTACCAAGTGGGATTTATAGTCTAAGATTCAATTGGTATAATAAATCATACATTCAATTTTTTCGGCATAAATCATACGAGTTAGACCTTAAAAACCTTCGAAAATATGTCAAAATAGCCCCGTTTTACGGTATCTGTTGCAGTAAATGTAATCTTGAGCCTGTTGCAGGAACTAAGTCTGAACTACGAATAATTTTTACACTTATTTTCCTACAATAACCATAAGAGTAAACTACATGACTGTTAACCGTACTACTGTACTCTGAACAATGGACATTGCTTTATAACATTTGCTTTGTAATCTTTAAATGGAGTAACATTAAAAGATACTCAGGATAGGGATTATGGAGAGCTTATGTCCACGAGGCTATGAACCTACGAGTTCGACAGTTCCTGTTCGATAGTTGACATTAACGGACAAAATACGTAGTGAAGGTCTAAGGAAAAAATGGAAGGTGGAAGAGCTTATAAGGGACATATACGTACAAGTGTAAACAGTAATCTAACAAGAGGTTGTGTTTTTGTGACTATTTAACTCATGCCCCAAATGGGACCAATCACATTTCAATTAATTCTGAATTATAACCAAACGCTATCGTTTTTCACCTCGATTTTATAACCTCAATTAAAATCAAGCTCCTCCTTTTAAACATTCTGAATAGGCCAGAGCATTATTTTTGCAGTGACTCTCTAAGAAATACGTTGAATATAGCAATTTATTTATTTTCAAATCCACAATGGTTTGAAGCAAAGAGTTGCACTATTTCCTCTACTATTTAATTTTGTACTAGAGCATGCAATCAAATGTTTAGAGGATGAAGAAGGTTTACAACTCAATAGTATTAATAAGCTGTTAGTTTATACTGATGATGTAGTACTATTGGGCGATAGCGAGGAGATACTAAAGGCCAACATGGACACACTCTTGAGTAACACTAAGAAATTAGGACTGGAAGTAAATATCAATAAAACTAAATATGTGGTCACACATAGAAATACATTATATAATGGAAATGGACAGCTAATGACAAATGAGGAAATTATGAGGAAGTGGCTGAATTCAAATACCTAGGAACAATAATCACAAATAGGAATGAGATGCACAAAGAAATTAAACATAGGTTCAATTCTGGAAATTCGTGCTATTATGCATTACAGATACTTTTGACTTCCCAACTCCTTTCAAAAAACGTAAAAATGAAAACATATAAAACTATTATTCTACCAGTTATATTATATGGATGCGAAACATTAGGTGGATTTCTCAACCGAAGTCTAAACCACGACCGCGGTTCTCCGGTTTTTTGTTTCCATAACAACCATAAACACTGAAAATCTACGGCTGTTAATTCCTAAAACAAATATCTGACTCAAGTCTATGGTTTCATAACAATTTCTGTGAATTTTCAGTCATTTTTATAGGTGTTATGGAAACAATAAATAATTGGAAAACCGAGGTCGTGGTTTAGACTTCGGTTCAGAAATCCACCCATTGACTCTTACTTTAAGGGAGGAAAGGAAATTACGGGTATCTGAAAATAAAGTTCTTGGGAAAATATTTGGACCAAAGAGAGATGAATAGACAGGTGAATGGAGAATAATACATAATAGTGTACTACATGGTCTTTATAGGAAACTAGATATAATAAGAAGAGTAAAGTCCCATAGACTACGATGGGCAGGACATGTGGCACGAATGGGGAATGAAAGACGTGCATGGAAGCTTCTTGTAGGAAAATCAGATGGAAAACGTCCAGTTGGTAGACCAAGAATGAAGTGGGAGAATAACATTAACTCTGATTTGAGGGAAGTAGATTATACAAGGGTCCCGCGCCGTAGCCGAGCGGTTAAGGTAGGAAGCCTTGGCGCAGAGCTACGGGACTTGCGCTGGTTCGAGTCTCCATGGGGAAGATATTTTCTCATGGTATTTCGGCCAGTATGGGACCGGTGCCCACCCAGCATCGTGAGGCAATTGGGTAGCTACAATAAGTAGCTGCTCCAGGTTGAGGAACCAGCTATAACGGCTGGGGGACTCGACATGCTAACCACATGTCACCCCTACACTGGCTGTTCATCTACCTCTGTGATTGACACATGTGGATGTGAAGGGTCAGCAGCCGGCTGGTAAAAGGGCAACCGCTGAAAAGTGGAAAGACCCTCAATCGGATCGGAGATTATACAAGGAATGATTGAATAGGGATGTATGGAGAGCTTATGTCCGCGCGGCCATAAACCTACGGGCTCGATAGTGCCAGTGAGTTAATTAGTTATATATTAAGATATAAGAATCCTAGAATGCAAATGACTCCCAGATTATATATTATATAGTGCAAGAATGTAAGTCGATACTGCTTGCGGGTTATAATACAAAAAATATAACAATTGATTATACCACAATTAAAAGAGACCACTGTTTGCACTTTCTTAAACGTATTATTTCCCTGGAATTAACGTTACAGAAAAATATAATTGACATATTTACATCACAGGTCATCAGAAATTAATTAATAAACAGTTTGATGTGTTTCATTTTTTGTCCACTAGGGTGCATTCGTACGATATTGCGATGTTTTGGCAATAAATTGTATGATCTGGTTGCAGTAATGAACAAATGAAACAAACATTTCTCACTTGTTTTCTAACATCGCCGTATACAATAAATATATTACAATAACTACATTTAAATAATTATTTGTGAGTAAACAGCTTAATTTTATGAAATCGCTCGTGGCATCACTTACGAAAAAATCACGAGCGACAAAGTTGCCAGTGATTTTGTGTAATGAAAAACTAAATTCGCGTTGGATTTGGAGTGACTATGTAGGGAATAATACAATATCAGAAGCTAAAAATAATTATAATATTTAATACTTACCAAATATGACGTTATGTATTCCGATCTTACTTCCGGGCGATATTTAAACCGGCTGTATAGTTATGAATAGCACACATTTACTGTTAAATATAGTTGAGCTTCGAAAAAATCAATAACAGATGATTGTGTGAGAAATAACTATTAACAATTATGCAGATTCATTATACATTTTTAGAGCAACAGAACTCCTTTTTTTTCAGTTATTTTTTAAGTTGTTTCTTTTGGCATTTCTTGCTGTACCATATCGATCGTACATTGTTGAATCGATATCCTTGTAAAATAAGTTAATTTGCGAAGATATCTCTCATTACGAACAGGAAGTGGCAATTTTATCAACAGGAAGAGGCAATTGTATCAATAGGAAGAGGCAAAATTATCGGTCTATGAGATAAATAGATTAAATGGAAACAGCACATTTTGCAAATACCAGAAGATGGTTACCGTTGAAAGCACTATGTTACTAACCAGGGTAGGAGAGACATTGGGAGACCTTACAACAGATGGACTGACCAATTCTACAATCTACTCTTTGAGTTACAAAATTGACTTTCTCATGACGAAAAATTATTTTATACTGGTAGAGAAGTTTATCCACTGGTCGTCATTACCCTCTATATCATATTCGCCTTTAATATGAATATATGAGTGAATGATGTGTTTTGCCTCTTAAATATTCTCGTTCTTTCGGAAATGGCCTGGCATTGCGTTGTTGCCTCAAACTGAAAGGAACTCCATGTAATTGTGTAGTCTAAAAATATACCGTATTGGCCGGAATATAAGCCGCACCCGAGTATAAGCCGCAGAAATAATTTTAGGGGGAAGGAGGAAAAACAGAGAATTTTACCTGTCACATTCTCCTGTTACAAAACTGTTTACACTATTTAAACACGTTTTTCTTCAGTTATAATATGGGTAAATCACCCGTACAACTAATCAGAGTCTTCTTCAATGTCACTGCTAATTACTCTCCTCCTAAAGTACGTCGACTTCACTGTCATCCAGAATATTAGACACGCAGCATTTTTTTAACCTTTAGATGATTAAGTCTGGTGATATTGTGTGCCATGAAGAGAGAATCCGCTCATACATAAGTCTGATAGATTACTTCTTAATCTTCCCAGATGGAGTGAATGCTTGACCCACTTCTAGAAGCCAATCAGAGTGTTGTTTCCGGGGATGGTCTTTAAAAGGCCTGTTCACGACGACAACATCAAGCACCTGAAGATTTGATGTCATACCTTCAGGTATGACGACTAAGCCTCTCTTCAATGCAGTAATTTTCTTCTTTACTTCAGATGTGAGCAGACCTTAAAACATCCAACAATAGCATAGCCCTCTCAGAGCAGCGCACCAGGTCTTCGATTCCAAGTCGTATGTAGCCAGTCCACCATTAGTTCGGTTGTTATTCAACCTTTCTTTTGGCAACGAATACTAATCCCTTAGGGAAATTCTCCTTTTACGCTATAGAATAACGTACGGAGGCAGCTTTCCTCCATTAACCGCAACCGCAACCGCCATCACAGTGATTCTCTGTTTTTCATTTCCAGTTGTTCTCAATAAGATGCTTTTCGCCCCTTTATTGTCAACTGTCATATTGCTCCGCATGTCCCAAAATACGGACATCTCGTCGGAATTGCCGATCTGGTGTAATGGGTAAGAGTAGCGCTGATGCAATTCAATGCCGTGGCTCAGGAATTTCATCAGTTTCTCAATAATATCCTCTGGCTGTCTCTGTGCTAATGAAATGCTTCGTCGGAGAAGAAGGCCACTACTACTCATGAACCTGCGGCACCAACCGATACTCCCATGGAATTCTGTCTGCGGAATATATAGAGTCTTCGCTATTTCCAACGATTTTACCTGGATTACTTGTCTAGAGATATGCATTCCTTCTTTCCTTCTGTCTTATAGTAAGGAAAGGACCCTACGTTCTAGTTCAGGGTATTTCCCAGCTTTTGGTCATCTGAAAGATTTTCTGGTTGTAGTGGCATTTTTCAGTTTTTCCTCCGAGGCGATCCAGCGCCGCACATTAGGCTCGGCTTTTCTATTAGACGCATTCCTAACATAACGAATAACTGCAAGTTTGAAACCAGCAACATAACTGCGCCGAATTTCCAAGCGTGTTAAGCTTTTCTTTCGACGTTTTCACTCATTGCTGAAGAATAAATTTACCGTAGTAGGTACGTACTATCATTGTTTTAATCTGTCAAATCATACAGAAGTGCACGATTACCGTAATACGAAGACCGGTACATTGTTGCGCCATGTACCATACGATTGCTGGTAATTTCAAACATTTCAAAATTAAAAAATTATCAACATGAACTACATTTCAAGTTTCTATTCCATTTTAAAATGTATCGGCTGCGCAAATAAGCCGCACCTTTAATATTCATGTACGAAATTTACAAAATAAACGCGGCTTATATTCGGGCCAATATGGAAAATTGTTGTAAGCCTATGTTTTGTGCATACTGATTTTTCATTTACTCAATAAAATTTTAGTTCTAGAATCCTTCTATACTAACCAAGTATATTGGTGCCTTATATTTGGCATAAAGTTGGCATGGATTGTCATGATCCAATCGCAATAATATCTATTTGAGTTATTAAAGCCAAACAGAAAATAAAGAGGATATGCGTATTTGATTTTGCGAAAAAAAACTCCTTTATATATTAATACAAACCAATAGGACATAGAAATGTTGGACGCCCATTTACTAGATGGGAGGATTCATTAAATCCCACTTGATGTGAAAACAGGTCAAAAGGCCTAATTTCATAAAGCAGAAGAAGAAGAGATATATTGGGAGACTTGGGACACCCTAATATATAATTATCCGAATTTTTTCACTTTTCTTTTCGGGAACCAAACTTGGTATAAGCTATAACAAACAATTAAGAAATTAGAAAAAACTTAGATTGAGTTCGTTATCCAGAAAATGTAATTGTTATGACTGGGAGTAAACCTTAAAGAAAAATGTATATGTTATAAAATCACATTGACAAGTGAACCAAGGACAGACCAAGAAGAAGATGGCGGATACAATACTAATAAAATTCATTGTAAAACAGTTCAGGTGGAGAGTCATAAAATAAAATAAGTTAAAATATACCTTCTTAGGTAAAATCCGTCGTCCTCAACTTATAAAACTTTATGCCTGCAGGACTTTCAGAACATCCGTTCCATCTTCAGCAACATCCAGTATGATGTCGTGACACGACAACACCACATTAGGACCAGCAGCATCAACCATCATACTGGATGTTGTGGCGAAGAGGGACCTTCTGAAGATGGAACGGATGTTCTGAAAGTCCTACAGGCATAAAGAATACATATGTTATAAGTTAAGGACGACGGATTTTACCTAAGAAGGTATATTTTAACTTATTTTATTTTATGGCGGATACATTGATACATCAGCTAGGTGTCCACAAGTCTACCGTCACTCGTGACAGAAATGTTCAGTGTGTGTTAGTGAATAATGAAACAATCAATTATAATTTAAGAGTGCAAGGAAAGACTAGTGATCTCAAGTCTTTCTTTCGGTTCCAAAGCCGGCATATAGCCGGAAAAGTAAACTTAGGTTCGTATACTATTTCCATAATAAGAATACCCTCTGATAGCAGGTAGCCATAAAAGCAAGGCGTATCTTGAATTAAAATATGTAACGCGGTTACATTATTAAAAATCTCAAAGAAAGACAAAACAAATTATAGAAGTAAGGACAACTTCATAAAGGCATACGATTCAGTTAAGAGGGATGAGTTATATAGTATCCTGCTGGAGTTCGGAACTCCAAAAAAGTTATTCGAATGTGTCTAAATGGCACAAAGAGATGGGTGCGTGTATTTTTAGGATAATTTGAAATTCACAATGGGTTAAGGCAAGGCAGGGGAGGCAAGGCAGGCAAGCCAACGCAGGCAAGGCAAGGCAGGCAAGGCAAGGCAGGCAAGGCAGGCAAGGCAAGGCAGGCAAGGCAAGGCAGGCAAGGCAAGACAGGCAAGGCAAGGCAGGCAACACAAGGCAGGCAAGGCAGGCAAGGCAGGCAAGCAAGGCAGGAAGGCAAGGCAGGAAGGCAAGGCAGGCAAGGCAAAGCAGGCAAGGCAGGCAAAGCAAGGCAGGCAAGGCAAGGCAGGCAAGGCATGGCAGGCAAGGCAAGGCAGGCAAGGCAAGGCAGGCAAGGCGCACAAGGCAAGGCAGGCAAGGCAAGGCAGACAAGGCAAGGCAGACAAGGCAAGGCAGGCAAGGCTGATAAGGCAAGGCAGGCAATTCAGGCAAGGCAAGGCAGGCAAGGCAGGCAAGGGAAGGCAGGCAAGGCAGACAACGCAAGGCAGGCAAGGCAACCAAGGCAGGCAAGCCAAGGCAGGCAAGGCAAGGCAGGCAAGGTAGGCAAGGCAAGGCAGGCAAGGCAAGGCAGGCAAGGCAGGCAAGGCAAGGCAGGCAAGGCAAGGCAGGCAAGGCAAGGCAGGCAAGGCAAGGCAGGCAAGGCAAGGCAGGCAAGGCAGGCAAGGCAAGGCAGGCAAGGCAAGGCAGGCAAGGCAGGCAAGGCAAGGCAGGCAAGGCAAGGCAGGCAAGGCAAGGCAGGCAAGGCAAGGCAAGGCAGGCAAGGCAAGGCAAGGCGGGCAAGGCAGGCAAGGCAAGGCAAGGCAGGCAAGGCAAGGCAGGCATGGAAAGGCAGGCAAGGCAAGGCATGCAAGGCAGGCAAGGCAAGGCAAACAAGGCAAGGCAGGCAAGGCAGGCAAGGAAAGCAGGCAAGGCAAGGCAGGCAAGCAAGGAAGGCAAGGCAAGGCAGGCAAGGCAGGCAAAACAAGGCAGGCAAGGCAAGGCAGACATGGCAGGCAAAGCAAAGCAGGCAAGGCAAGGCAGGCAAACAAGACAGGCAGGGCAAGGCAGGCAAGGCCAGGCAGGCAAGACAAGGCAGGCAAGGCAAGGCAAGCAATTCAGGCAAGGCAAGGCAGGCAAGGAAGTCAAGGCAGGCAAGGCAAGGCAGGCAAGGCAGGCAAGGCAGGCAAGGCAAGGCAGGCAACGCAAGGCTGGCAAGGCAAGGCAGGCAAGGCAAGGCAGGCAAGGCAAAGGCATACAAGGCAGGCAAGGCAAGGCAGGCAAGGCACGCAAGGCAGGCAAGGCAAGGCAGGCGAGGCAGACAAGGCAACGCAGGCAAGGCAAGTTAGGTAAGGCAGGCAAGGCAGGCAGGCAAGGCCGGCAAGGCAAGGCAAGGCAAGGCAGGCAAGGCAAGGCAGGCAAGGCATGGCAGGCAAGGCAAGGCAGGCAAGGCAAGGCAGGCAAGGCACACAAGGCAAGGCAGGCACGGCAAGGCAGGCAAGGCAGGCAAGGCAGGCAAAGCAAGGCAGGCAAGGCAAGGCAGGAAATGCAAGGCAGGCAAGGCAAGGCAGGCAAGACAAGCCAGGCAAGGCAAGGCAGGCAAGGCAAGAGAGGCAAGGCAAGGCAGGCAAGGCAAGGCAGGCAAGGCAAGGCAAGGCAGACAAGGCAGCCAAGGCAAGGCAGGCAAGGCAGGCAAGGCAGGCAAGGCAAGGCAGGCAAGGCAAGGCAGGCAAGGCACGGCAGGCAAGGCAGGCAGGGCCAGGCAGGCAAGGTAGGCAAGGTAAGGCAGGCAAGGCAAGGCAGGCAAGGAAAGGCAGGCAACGCAGGCAAGGCAGGTAAGGCAAGGCAGGCAAGGCAAGGCAGGCAAGGCAGGCAAGGCAGGCAAGGCAAGGCAGGCAAGGCAGGCAAGGCAGGCAAGGCAAAGCAGGCAAGGCAGCCAAGACAAGGCAGCAAGGCAGGCAGGCAAGGCAGGCAAGGCAGGCAGGCAAGGCAGGAAGGCAAGGCAGGCAAGGCAAGGCAGGCAAGTCAGGCAAGGCAGCAGGCAAGGCAAGGCAGGCAGGCAAAGCAGGCAGGCAAGGCAAGGCAGGCAAGGCAAAGCAGGCAAGACAGGCAAGGCAAGGCAGGCAACGCAAGGCAGGCAAGGCAAGGCAGGCAAGGCAAGGCAGGCAAGGCAAAGGCATGCAAGGCAGGCAAGGCAAGGCAGGCAAGGCACGCAAGGCAGGCAAGGCTATGCAGGCGTGGCAGACAAGGCAACGCAGGCAAGGCAAGGTAGGCAAGGCAGGCAAGGCAGGCAGGCAAGGCCGGCAAGGCAAGGCAAGGCAAGGCAGGCAAGGCAAGGCAAGCAAGGTATGGCAGGCAAGGCAAGGCAGGCATGGCAAGGCAGGCAAGGCACACAAGGCAAGGCAGGCACGGCAAGGCAGGCAAGGCAGGCAAGGCAGGCAAAGCAAGGCAGGCAAGGCAAGGCAGGAAATGCAAGGCAGGCAAGGCAAGGCAGGCAAGGCAAGCCAGGCATGGCAAGGCAGGCAAGGCAAGAGAGGCAAGGCAAGGCAGGCAAGGCAAGGCAAGGCAGGCAAGGCAAGGCAAGGTAGGCAAGGCAGCCAAGGCAAGGCAGGCAAGGCAGGCAAGGCAGGCAAGACAAGGCAAGGCAGACAAGGCACGGCAGGCAAGGTAGGCAGGGCCAGGCAGGCAAGGTAGGCAAGGTAAGGCAGGCAAGGAAAGGCAGGCAACGCAGGCAAGGCAGGCAAGGCAAGGCAAGCAAGGCAAGGCAGGCAAGGCAAGGCAGGCAAGGCAGGCAAGGCAAAGCAGGCAAGGCAGGCAAGACAAGGCAGGCAACGCAAGGCAGGCAAGGCAGGCAGGCAAGGCAGGAAGGCAAGGCAGGCAGGCAAGTCAGGCAAGGCAAGGCAGGCAAGGCAGGCAGGCAAAGCAGGCAGGCAAGGCAAGGCAGGCAAGGCAAAGCAGGCAAGACAGGCAAGGCAAGGCAGGCAACGCAAGGCTGGCAAGGCAAGGCAGGCAAGGCAAGGCAGGCAAGGCAAAGGCATGCAAGGCAGGCAAGGCAAGGAAGGCAAGGCACGCAAGGCAGGCAAGGCAATGCAGGCGAGGCAGACAAGGCAACGCAGGCAAGGCAAGGTAGGCAAGGCAGGAAAGGCAGGCAGGCAAGGCCGGCAAGGCAAGGCAAGGCAAGGCAGGCAAGGCAAGGCAGGCAAGGCATGGCAGGCAAGGCAAGGCAGGCAAGGCAAGGCAGGCAAGGCACACAAGGCAAGGCAGGCACGGCAAGGCAGGCAAGGCAGGCAAGGCAGGCAAAGCAAGGCAGGCAAGGCAAGGCAGGAAATGCAAGGCAGGCAAGGCAAGGCAGGCAAGGCAGGCAAGGCAAGCCAGGCAAGGCAAGGCAGGCAAGGCAAGAGAGGCAAAGCAAGGCAGGCAAGGCAAGGCAGGCAAGGCAAGGCAAGGTAGGCAAGGCAGCCAAGGCAAGGCAGGCAAGGCAGGCAAGGCAGGCAAGGCAAGGCAGGCAAGGCAAGGCAAGGCAGGCAAGGCACGGCAGGCAAGGCAGGCAGGGCCAGGCAGGCAAGGTAGGCAAGGCAAGGCAGGCAAGGCAAGGCAGGCAAGGAAAGGCAGGCAACGCAGGCAAGTCAGGCAAGGCAAGGCAGGCAAGGCAAGGCAGGCAAGGCAAGGCAGGCAAGGCAGGCAAGGCAAGGCAGGCAAGGCAGGCAAGGCAAAGCAGGCAAGGCAGGCAAGACAAGGCAGGCAACGCAAGGCAGGCAAGGCAGGCAGGCAAGGCAGGAAGGCAAGGCAGGCAAGGCAGGCAGGCAAGTCAGGCAAGGCAAGGCAGGCAAGGCAGGGCAGGCACAGCAGAGGGCAGGCAAGGCGGCAGGCAAGGCAAAGGCAGGCAAGGACGGAGCAAGGCAGGCAGGCAAGGCAGGCACGTCAGGCAAGGCAGAGGCAATGCATGGCAGGCAAGGGCGTGGCAAGGCAAGGCTAAGGCAGGGCAAGGCAGGCAGGCAAGGCAGGCGGCAAGGCATGGCAGAGTCAAGCAAGGCAGGCAAGGAAAGGCAAGCAAGGCAGGGCAAGGCAAGGCAGGCAATGCAAGGCAGGCAAGGCAACAAGGCAAGGCAGGCCAGGCAAGGCAGGCAAGGCAGGCAAGGCGGGCAGGCAAGGCATGGCAGGCAAGAGGCCAGGCAGTCAAGGCAAGCGAGAGTCAAGGCAGGCAGGGCAATGCAGGCACGGCAAGGCAGTCAAGGCAAGCAAGGCAGGCAAAGCACGGGGCAGGCAGGCAGGGCCCGTCAGGCAAGGCAGGCAAGGCAAGGCAGGCAAAGCAAGGCAGGCAAGGGGGATAAGGCAGGCAACGCAGGCAATGCAGGCAAGGCAAGGCATGAATGCAGCAGGCAAGGCAGGCAAGGCAGGCAAGGCAAGGCAGGAAGCAGCAAGGCAAGGCCGGCAAGGCAGGCACGACAAGGGGCCACGCAAGGCGGCCAGGCAGGCAGAAGGCAGGAGGGCAAGGCAGGCAAGGCAGGCAGGCAAAAGCAGGCAAGGCAAGGCGGCAAGGAGGGAGGCAAGCAGGCAGGCAAGGCAGGCAGGCAAGGCAAAGCAGGCAAAGCATGCAAGGCAGGCAAAGCAAGGCAGGCTAGGCAAGGCAGGCAACGCAAGGCAGGCAAGGCAGGCAGGCATGGCAGGCAGGCAAGGCAGGCAGGCAAGGCAGGCTAGGCAGGCAGGCAAAGCAGGCAGTAAAAGCAGGCAAGGCAGGCAGGCAAGGCAGGCAAGGCAGGCAGGCAAGGCTGGCAGGCAAGTCAGGCAAAGCAGGCAAGCAAGGCAGGCAGGCAAGGCAGGCAAGGGCAAGGCAGGCAAGGCAAGGCAGGCAAGGCAAGGCAGGCAAGGGCGGCAAGGAAAGGCAGGCAAGGCAAGGCAGGCAAGGTAGGCAAGGCAGGCAATGCAAGGTAGGCAAGGCAAGGCAGGCAAGGCAAAGCAGGCAAGGCAGGCAAGGCAAGGCAGGCAAGGAAGGCAAGGCAAGGCATGCAAGTCAGGGAAGGCAAGGCAGGCAACGCAAGGCAGGCAAGGCAGGCAAGGCAAGGCATGGAAAGCAGGCAGGCAAGGTAGCAGGCAGGGCTGGCAAGGCAAGGCAGGCAAGGCATGGCAGGCAAGGCAAGACAGGCAAGGCAGGCAAGGCAGGCAAGGGAAGGCAGGAAAGGCAAGGCAAGTCAGGCAAGGCAGGCAATGGCAAG